>VXAZ01008687.1:87135-102355 GCA_013399875.1 Gymnorhina tibicen | reverse complement strand
TGATGTTAGGAGTGGAAATTGATTGACTCTTTCCTTAAAAGGATACCATTATCCACAAGCACTTTATCCTACTCCTTCAAGACCAACAGTGTTTAATACACTGTAACTATTCATTATACTATGTAGCTAAGCAATTTGCCTGAGAATAATTAAAGTCTTACATTGATGAGACATGGTAGGATGTGTAATAAATATACCTGAGTGAATGCTGTTCACATTCAGCATCAGCCTCTTATCTGAAATTTGCCATCCAGTATGGAAACCGATTTGACAGCAAAGCAATTTCAAATGAATTAGGATTATATGACAGGCAGTCATCTGCTTTTTCCTTCAGGTCTGGATGATCTATCAACTATTTCTGTTTAGTGAAAATGGAGAGCTGACTGTTGAATACAGACTCGTGTGCAGAGCTTGTTCTCATAAAGATTTCAAAATTTCCTCTTTCAGCTATAGTGGGTCAAATCTTATTTAAACATACAGACTTATAACTAAGTAAGTGGAGACTATGATCCCAACTTTAGCTAAAGGATTGTCTTCCCTGTCATCCATGATAGGGCTATGTCCTTATTTCACACATTAAATATATTTCAGAAGTCTAAGTCACTATTTTTTTGAGCAATCTCATTATCCATCAATACTTCAAGAAATGAACTCATCCTCATTAGAGAAACAAGTTATTATCTGTTTCAGAATATTTTAAGAATTGAGATGTGGAATTAAGTATCAAATTCCTGGCAATACAGAATGATTGCAAAATAGCCACCATTCCTCTGCACAAAGTAAAAAAGGATGAAGTGGGTAATTCCTGCTCTCCATGCAAGGTTTTAAAGTAGAGACTTGTCTTTTATAAAGCCAAACTGAATGAAATATTAGTGTAGAAAACATGGATTTTTATTAAATGTATTGCCTGAAGGAAAAGAAGAGAGGTAACTGCTTTATGGGGAGATGAGCTATTTTAGCTTTAAAAGAATATTGCCTTGGAAGGAAATGAGCATGAATAGACCATAAATGAAATTTAGGTGAGAATAAAGAACTGATATGGAACTGAATTTCTTGAACAACCTTGAAAAATTAGTGGAGGCAAGAAGACCTATTTTTTAAATACAGCTAAATAATAATCATGTGATATCGCCGTGACAGAAAGAGTCTGGGCATGATCCTAGGTCTTCCTTTAAATCCTACATTCTGTGCTCCTCTACACGACTGTAGAAATTATAATAAGATGTGGAAAAAGCTAGGAGATGCATTTTATGTATCTCATAGTATATGATATATCAAATCTATATTACAGTGTACAATTTATGCCACTTGTCATAGGCAACAGTATCACTCATACATATTTCCTACTCATAACCTAATTCTACCCACTTTGATTATTTTTTAATTTTAATTACTTTGAATACTGTTGTTGCGTTTCTCCAGATATAAAAGGCTTGCTGAGTTTTTCTGATTATTTAGTTTATTTTTTCTCTTGTAACAGCTGAAAAATAAAACAACAAAAGGTCAAGAAATTCCCTTGCTACCTCCTGCTTTTTGCTCTCCAGCATTTATTGGGGCATCTCAAAGTCAGCGCTTACTCAATTTGTAAATCCATCTTTTGAAGTGTTCATAAATGTACTAGGATGACACTAATTTGCTGGAAGCAAAGTTTTCTTTTTGCTTGTAGGAACGTCTCTGGGAGTATTCCCCAAGAAGTTTATTACGCTGAAAGGCTTCATGCAAAGTTTTGGAGCACTTGGTGACAAATCGCTGTTGTGATGATTTATTTTGTTCACTGGTATCATCAGTTCTAAAAGAACCTACTATTGTGAGTTGCTTTTCAGATTGCCTAAGTGTCTGCTGACAATAGTTCTGGTATGCTGTTTTGGTTTATTTAAAGGAAGATGGGTTATCTTTTTTCTACTCTAATACTTCTGATCATTACCAAACACTTGGTTTTCAAGTATGTTGATTTCTATTCCTTCAAGATGGGCAGTAATGGATAGGCAGTACTTTCTCTATTTTGAACATTGAAGACAAAGAAAATTGCTTTCCAGACACGAACAATTGATGACTGCTCATGCACTGTTTTCCCTTCTTTCCTGCATGGGTCAATATTTGAATTTCTAAACCCCAGGTTTTTTATGGATTTTTTTTTTTTAGGGGAAATTATGGTCCAGGGACAAAGGTGGAGGAGGAAGGGAGCAAAGAGCAGACCACCTAATCACAGCTAACTAAATTTTTTAAATTTTATTAAAATCTATGTATAACCATAAAAAAGACATGAACCATAAAATAGGAAGCCTTAGCATATATATATAAAGCACTCTTGGTACAGCAACTTTGAGATAATGTAAGTGCATAAAGGTTTCTACACACCAAAATGAATTCTGGGCCAGGTTCTTCTAATCATGATTGCACTGATCTTCATTGTATTGTACTTCAAATGTTACCAATTAAATTCAGATTTCTTTAAATATGGATGATATTGCCCAAGGATCAGTCTCTTCCAGTCAAAATATATGATTTAAGTGGATTATAGGGTTTAAAATATTAAAGAGTGACTCTTATTAACATTTTCCACCAATTACCTAATTTCTCAAGTTCCTGTACAAGAAAGAAACATGTCAGATTTGCTCTCCTGATTGTTGGCTGGGTTAGTGTGATANTGGAAGGTCCCCCGGTGGGGTTCTGATGTTCTGGTGTTCTGAACAAGTCCAGAAGAGAGGAAGGGAAAAAAACCGAAGTCCCAGAAAAAAACCCTCAACTCTCCGTCTCTCTCCGAAGAAGCAGAGTTGAAAAGCTGACTGAAAAGCAAGAAGAAGAGATGCTTCCTCTGCTCCGCTGCAGCAGTAGCTAATCTCTGTGTCCTTGAAGCACAAACTGTTTTGAAAAGTTCTCTCAGTTTTTGTTTCTCTGTCTCTTGCAGCCAGTTTTAAAGGCATAGAAAAGCTCAGGAATCATGTCTGGGCATAGAGCAGTGATAGGGGATACAACAGCATAAAGTCACCCCAAGACAGTTAGTAATCTTTGACTGCTGCCTACTAGACCTATGACTTCCAAACTACACAGTAATGAAGCTTCAGAAGATTGATTAAAGGAGGTTCATTCTCAAGCTGTGACATAAAAACATCCAGTCCAATATAGCAATCTTTGACAGTGAGACCAGGCAGAACCATGCAAAAGTTATCACTAACTGGCTCTTATCCATCACTTTTTAGCTGAAAGAGGGAACTAGCTAGTTAGATGATCTAAGGGCTGTGTGGTGCTTAGCTCCCGGCTGGGGTTAAACCATGACAGTCCTTTCTGGTGCTCAGTGTCGGGCAGTGTCTGTGAGCCACAGTCTCCTCGAATATAAAATTATCCACAGCCACAGAAGCTCTGAGGTGCATCTGTTCCAGTGTGGCCTCCTCCATTGGCCATAATGCCTTGCCTACAGCCACATGCCTTCAATTGAAGTTCACAGTGGAGTTCCAGCCTGGTCAGTACAGCAGCACAGGAACAGCAGCGATGCCCTGGCCCTCTGCCAGCCCAGGCCCAGCCTGGGACTGTTGTGGTTTAATACCAGCCAGCCAACTTAAACCCACATACTTGTTCATTTGCTTTTCACCACAGTACAATGGGGGACAGAGTTGGAAAGGTGAAAATGAAAACTCAGGAGCTGAGATAAAGACTCATTTAATTTAATAAGATTTAATAGGTAAAGCAAAAGACACTAATGCCAGCAGAGCAAAACAAGTTCATTCACCCCTTCCCATGGGCAGGCAGCTGTTCAGACATCTCCGGGAAAGCAGGGCTCCACCAGGAGTAACAGTTATTTTGGAAGACGACATCATTACTCCAAGCCTCCTCCCTCTCCTTCTTCTTCCCCCAGCTTTATATGCTGACCGTGATGCCAACAGTATGGAATATCCCTTTGGTCACTTGGGGTCAGCTGACCCAGCAGTGGTCCCCTCCCAACTTCTTGTGCCATCCCAACTCCTCACTGGTAGGGGTAGTGTGAGAAGCAGAAAAAGTCTTGATGCTGTGTAAGCACTGCTAAGCAATAGCTAAAACATCTGTTATCAACATGATTTTCAGGAAAAATCCAAGTAATAGCCTCATACCAGCTTCTGTGAAGAATATTAACTTTCTCCCAACCAAAACCAAAGCAAAAAAAGAAGATTTAGTAATAAAGAAGTAAGTGCAAAATCACTTATGCCCTCTAGCTAAATCTAGGTACCCAATAATATTGCAAAAAATACACCAAAGAAAAATTATATATTCCGTGTACTATATACTCTTATGTATCCACAAAGCCATACAATATTTGCTTTTTCCAAGCTTTTCTAGTAATGCTGCAATGTCAAATTATTTGCTTAACATAAAAAAGACCCAATATCTTTTTATTCTTTAAATTTAAGGTTGTGTTCCATTTTCAGTTTTGTTTTTGTTCAAGAACATCACAATTGAGACCACAGATGCCTATAATCCAAGCATTACTCAGGCAAACTGTGCTGTAAATGATCACTTTCATAGATTTCTAGGTTGCTTCTAAGAAGACACAGCTCCTAAAGCTCCACTTCTTTCTAACGGATGTGGCATAGAGTTTCTAATTATTGCATATCTCTTCAGTAACCTGAATATGCTATGCAAGTATGTATCAGATTCCTCTTCACATCCAGGAGCAGCATAGTCATTTTTTCTTGTTTCTGATGTTGCATTTAATGACATAAAGTTTCAATTGCTTCCAGTGTGTCATTTCCCCTCATTACCTTTCATTTTGAGTTTTCTATGTTTCATCTTTTTAAGGTATACCACTTTGGTAAAGTGCACTAACTGCTGTACTTACAAGAAAAAAATGACCTGGTTCACACAGTGAAATCTAAAAGAGGTTCTGAATATAAACCCCAAATAGAGGATTACGTCCAGCCTCCCCACAGCAGTACTGTGAATCCCCACTGTTTTCCTAGACAGGTTCTCTTCTGTGGTTCCAGTTCAGAGGAACCAGACACTGCCTGCAAACTGAGCAGGGTGCCTGGGCTCTCAAAGCAAGATTTCAATAGGCTGAAAAATTATTTTCAGTCAACAACTGCAAAGCTTAAGTCTACTTTCAGGGTCTAAATTTCATTCTGTGCTTGGCCTACTCAGTCTTTTTGAATGTAAAGAAACTGGATATCTGATGTTATGGATATTCTCTCATTTAAATTAAATTTAAATCAGTGGGTGTCAATCTCAATTTCATTGATGTTCTTTTAAAACTGCAGAGTTAAAGATATATGCATGTCTTCCATCATATATTCTGTAAGCCACTTCTCACCAAAATTTGAATGCAAACATAATGACGTTAGGAGCTTAGTTATTTGTATGCACAGCTCACTCCAAATAATTGAAATTACTTCGACCACAGTGAAGGCTGTAACCATATATGCATTGATCACATATACCACTCGTCATCAAAGGGAGATTTGATATGTTTAATTTCAGGCTTTCAAATTTTTTTGAGATATAATGGAATTTAAATAATAATAATAATAATAATAATGATAAATAATAACAAGTTAGAATAAATTTGTTTGCTTAATTTGCTTTCCTGTACATTGCCTTTGCCTAGTTTGACTTAATTTTATGGCACATTTGAAAATCTAAACCATCTTATTTTTTCAAGGCCAAGATAGTTTCCAGCTCTTCTGTTAATCATTTTATTTTCTTTTCAGGTCTTCTCACTTCCCCTTTAACATTCTACAGTGATCTGAAAAAACCCTCTTTTAGCTCTTATTTTCTAAAATAAAGTGAAAATTAGTAATTGCAGCTTGTTTTGTTTATTTGTTTGTTTCTCTAATAGAGTGATATCAGCAATAGGATTTTCTCTGGAATTTGTAGTATAGGTTAGCAAATTCACAATTTCTATGCGATTCTGTGTTGATAATCTTAATCCTAGTCAACATCTAAGATTCCATCCCAAACAGTAAAACTAGTAGTTGCAGCCTCCCTTCCATTTGAGGTTTTTTAAGATCAATTATGTGATTTTTTTTATATTTATAACCTACAGATATATATCCATGCATCTTCTCATATTATTAATAAGCCTGTGTCACACCAAGCTTGCAGCCCTCCCAGAAAAGCAGTTCTCACATGTAATACTATTTACTTGAACATACTTGCACCATGGTATCTATTTATTTGTTTATTTGAAGCCTTTTAGTTTTGTGGTTTGGGGTTTTTTTTGTTTGGTTGGGGTTTTTTTGTTTTATCTTGTTTTTTTTGTTTTGTTTGTGCATTTGTCTGGGTTTTTTAATCAATAACTAGCTCTCTGAACTCACTAGCTAACACACTGTTGAACTAAGTTTTATTTGGATCTTTAATTGGTGTTTTGACATGAATGTACTTGTGTATTCTAGCTATTCTTCTTCTGTCAGCTCACCAGTTCTTTAATCAATTTTTTATTATGAATAGGAGATATTTATCTATTATGGTACACTATTCTTTGTGTCTACGTTGTATTTGTACCAGAGTTTCTCTTTAAAGAACACTCTTTAAGAAAAGGAAATTATGTAATACTGTATTTTTATTAGCCAATTTTCTTTCAGATATTAATTTTACTCTCCATCATTCTTCTTTTCTTTCATTTCGTGATTTTTCTCATATTTGTATCTTCCTGCTCAACATTTATCTTTTTCATATTCAGTTACATTTGTAGTACATAAATCTTTCTACGTTGAAGCCTTGCTTTATTTATATTTGTCTGTATTTCTGCTTCTCTTTGCTTGTGTGGTGTTTAATCAATATTTTCATGGGATATAAAACACAGAGTTAAGCAAATGGTTTTCATTTTTTCTAAGTTGCTGAGTTTATTTAAAAAAGAATGAAAAAGAAAAGCAAAATATTTTCCCTAAGGCTGGGCTTTCTAAAGCAGTGTCTGAAGGCCACTGAGATCAAGACAGTGCTTTGACTGATCAGTGTGCAACAAATCTAATCAGCCTGTCGCTGTTGGCTAAATTACTGACTTTTGTTACTCAAAGGGAACATCAATGGAAATTGCAGCAATGTTTCTAGCAGTTGGAAGTTAAAAAATAAGACTATGCTAAAGGAAGAGCTGTTATACACACCAGGAGCAAAAAATCAAAATACCTCCTTTGCTTTATTCTGTTTATTCAAATTCAAAGAATTTGAAATTTTGACCAATTATAATTCTACTTAAACTTTTTGTTGCAGCTAAGGAGGATAGGAATAATGGACAATTTCTAGAGCAGATAGTGAGTTTTTTAAGAATAATATATTATCTTTTTTAAAAGTCATTATTGAACCCTCCTATATATTGGAAGACAGTGAGGCCTGTAAATACCTATTTTGGCTTCTTTCACAGGAAGGAGAAAGAAGGGTGAGGAAATTGTGTGTAATCTACTTGTCTTCCCACAAATGTGACTGAGAAATAGATAGAACAGGACTGCAGAGCTATGAACCTGTATCAAGGAAATAGTGTTACACTCCACAAAACCTTTGCCAGGAAGAAAGGAGGGTGGACAGCAATGTTAAATTTTCTGTGAATGCCCCTGTGCTACTGCCTCATGCACAGAGCTTATTGACACCATCATGGTATATCTTCAAATTTTAGTGTAACTCCTGCTGATGGCAAACCTAGCCTCCTGGCCAGCTCAAATGAAAAAATAGCTATCCACAGGCAGGATGGAGCAGCTCCCTGCATGAAAAATCCCCACCAGGTGTGGGTGACATGACAATGATGTCTTCTGATAGCATCTTCCTGCAGTTCACAGGCTGATTTAGGGCTCTGGATGGTCTGATAAAACTCATCAGGACCCTGTGTCAATGTATTTTTTATTCCTAAATAGGTTACAAACACCTCTGGCTTATTTGTCAATCACCCTGCAAGTCTAAGCCTTGTTTCACAGCCTCGTATTATCTCTCTGACAACTGTTGGTTTCACTCCTGAAGCATGTTAAGGAAGTCATTACACAGAGAAGATTGTATAGAGGAAAATATATTGTTTTCTTTTACTTAGTATTTTGTTTCCTTTTTATTTTATCATTATTATTGAGATTACTTCAGTGGAGCTAACAAAATTGACATACATATAGATATACATAGAGAGAAACACCTGATATTTCTCACATGTAAAGCTGAATTCTCTCTTCTACTGCCACTACTTTATGCAATGTCATGTTCCTACTACCTAATTAAAGACACTCTTGCCAGCAATGTTATATCTATGTGTCAGAGGCTAGTTTCTGACAAATTGGAATACCTTGACCTGACAGATTTTAAAACATACGGAGAATACTCTCTACAATACTCAAGCTAAAGAACCACAGAATAAGGAAGGCTTGGATTGGAAAGGACTTTAGAGATCATCTTGTTCCAACTTGCTTGCTATGGGCAGGGGTGCCATCCAACTAGAAGAGGTTGCTCAAGGCCACATCCAACCTGGATGGGGACACTTCTGAAGCTTTGGAAGTGACTTTAGCAACTAAAATTTAAATTAATGTGGTCTACAAGGAACAGTAAATAGTAGTATATAGAGTTTGTGCTTACATAGATTTATATACAATTTTTACAATCTCATGGAAAATTTACATCCCACTTAAACCCTTAGAAAGGTCAATGTCACCTGAAGTATTCATGAAACCTGGAAGTTTATTTCTTCTATTTATTATAAATGTTTCATTAAAGTTTAGAGACCTCAATGTGCTATAAATCAAACAGACATTTAACATATTTTCCTTCAACAATACATAATTCATATCAGCAACTCTTCTCTTGAGAAGATGTTCTTTTTATTATCTTTATTAGGTAAATATTGTGAATATTGTTGCAAATTTTAAATTTTGTGGCCTTTATTTCCTGTAACTCTATTCAAGTGATAACCAACAGTGGCTGTCTAATGGATGCATGTGGTCACTGAAAGTGGATTTGAGGGAGTTAAATAACAACAGACTAGCCAAAGGCTAATTAGAGGAAAATATCCAGATAACCACATTGCTAATCATGGTCCAGCTCAAGTCAGGTGTGGCAGAAACTAACATACGTAATCAGTATGCAAATATGAGTCAATTATCTTACTCCATCAATAGAGGACAGCCCAGGGCCCACTGAGCTCTCCTGCACATCCACAGGCTGCATGCCAGGATCTCCCCTTGAGTCAGGACGCCTCTGAAGATCTGTCCTTGAGGCTGAGAAATTCCTTGCAACAACAGATTCTCTGTGATTAACATGTTAAACTTTGAAAGCTAAGTGAGATAAAGAATTGATTGCACACGTGCACTCCTTTAGGCAGAAGCCCTTGACTAAATCTGTGTCCAGCTACACCTAAACTCCCTTCTGAGAAGCTTAGAAAGCAAATGGGGTCCTTCTAAACCTCTTGAATCAACAGAAGTCTCCTTGACAGCTTTATCTGGCCCTGTCCTCTATGCAGTAAATAATCAAGTGTACATTGAATTTAATCCTGTGAGAACACTGTCACTGTTAAATCTGTTTTATATAAATAAACAAATTGCTACTTCCCTCTTACAAGTGAAGTATATAAATTCTGTGCTTTTACTGAATTTAACTGTGCATTATTTTTCTAGGTTCTAAGCAATGATAATATAATGTGTGTAATGTAAGCTCTTCAAAATATTCGGACAGTTGCAGTTTTCAAGATAGTATTCATTGGTGTATTTAATTCAATTAAAAGGTTGCCAAACTTTGTATCATCTGCAGCCACTAATTAGCTATCACTAGCCTTGCTTTTTCATATTTGCACCATTCAAGGTGTAATAGGTAATAAGATAAGAGTCAAAGAATATATTAAATCATATCCCAAAGTTTTGTGGTGTGAAAAGATAAGGTTTTAGAGTTCTTCAGTAACCACCTGTATAGAGATTCTTGACTACAAGTGACTCTATAAAACAAGAGACAAAATTGATTACATTTTTCATAGGGTACACAGTGACAACGAATATACAAAAGGCATTTGATTGCACATTGTAACACACCTTCTAGTAACTTCTTCCTGCCAGTGAGCCTTAGGCAAAATAAACACAATAAAAATTACTGAATCAAACTGAATAATTTAAAAAAATTAAAGGAAAACTTTTGATTGTTTGAATCTAATTTTTGCTTTAGACTTCCATTTTTTTAAATTTATTTTTCACTCCCCACTTCACTTGAAGATGAGGACTTTCTTTGTCATTCTCCAGTGACTTAAAAGGTTAAGAATGTTATTCTTCGATATCATAAATCACAAGTTTTGTTAATTTTTCACACAGTTTTATGTATGCATACTGTGTTTCCCATTTGATAAATGGATGAGAGCAGAGAGGAATTCTGCGTGATTGCTCTGTGTTGGCTGCCACATGTGGCTCCTGTGAAACCTTAATGGAAGGATTGCTATCCCTCTAGCAATTGAGCAAAACACTGGGGAAAACACTTTACTGGAGTTGAGTGGAGAAAGAAGAGAGATAAAAAAGTAAGCAGTGAAAATTAAAAAGGAAGTTACAAGGCTAGGAAAGAGCAGCAGACTGGAAAGAAAGAAGAATTAGGAGGGAGCAGGATTTAAAAGCCCCAGCAGAGTAAGAAAAAAAAAATCTTTTGGAAGGTACACAAAAGAGACTGAATGGAGTTTGTTGCCAGTCAGAATCTGTGGATCGGCAGCAAGAGTAGGGAGATGGAAAAATTGGACACTGTATCAGGACAGAATTTCTTTACAGGCCCTTGTTTGGTATTCTGCTTCACCCTAAAGAGCTTATGTCCTTCCATTTATAAATACTTGTTCTTCTAATGTCTGTTTCACAACATCTAGCTTCAGAGATTAAAACATTTCTCTAGTATACTTGAGATGTTTTCTTTAAAGAATTGGAGCAGAATGCTTCACCTCACAGATGTAGCAGACATTAATTTCCATGCATTATGCATATAATTACAATTCAAGCACTGAAGTTCTGATAAAATAGTGGAAAGTGTTCTTTTACCATGTTATGAAACGAGAAAATAGG
The DNA here is from genome assembly GCA_013399875.1 of Gymnorhina tibicen. NCBI lineage: Eukaryota > Metazoa > Chordata > Aves > Passeriformes > Artamidae > Gymnorhina > Gymnorhina tibicen. The sequence continues at coordinate 91,406 of VXAZ01008687.1, read as the reverse complement.
CAATATCATTATTCCTTCACTTGCTTACTTTTAAAAATGTAGATAATTTTATTTTGAGCTGAATAATTCTTTTGGAAGTTATTAACTTATTTGAGTAAAGGTACCATCTATGAAGTGATATAGCACCCACTGATATTTTTTTTGCTGGTTGGTTTCTATTCACAAGGTGGTACCTGATCTAAAAATTGGAATTTGTTGTGTTGATCAAGCTGGTCCACAGTTTAATGAATGCCAGTTCGTAAGACATTTGCATGATTAAAAAAGATAATTCCTTTAAACAAAAATTGTTTTAAAGCTCAGAGGAGTTGAACATTATTGCTTCTTTGGAGTCACTAGAGAGCCTTAAATTAGTTTTTCACTCATCAACCACAAATAATAAAACTGAGCTATGGAAATTTGTTACATTGTTTACTGAAAAACATTAAACTGTCTAGAAAACAGCCTTTCTCTGAAACTGTCTCTTCCTTTACCATTTTCTCATTCAGAAAATCAGTCAAATGTGAGAACATAGCTCAAGCTGGCTCATTTGTGTCACAAGCAGAAAACAAATTCTTGATTTGTTTTGAGTTTCTTGGACCATTTTTATTTAACATAACTATTTTGTTAAAGGATTGAATTCATTCAATATACTTGTTGGGGAAAAAAAATCAACACCACCCTCTCACTCCTCCTCAAAAAAACCCAACAAAACAAAAATATGACCTCAAGCCAAGAACAGGTTTATGTGTCTGAGAGAAAAACGCATAAAAAACCAGGATATGCATGCTTTAGAGTATGCATTCTGGTAAATCAAATATTTGGTTAACCAAACACTGATTGATAACAAAAAACAAGCAGTGGAATCATCTCTAGTGAGCTTCTCACAATGTCATTGAAAAGAAAAAAACCCAACAATTCAAAATAACCCCTCACACCACTCATTCAGGCTACTATATACCTGGCAGAATAACTTGTGATATGCTAAGAAGGTAGTAGCACATATTATGAATCATTTAATCTAACTTTATAATTACTAATAATTGTTACTGTGCACTGCTAAAGATGAGTCATGTCAGCCATAATAGATAAAATGTGTTTCTGGGCCAGACATAGCTGGAATTTAAGTGGATTTTTTTTCTTGCATATTTTGTTACAGTCTCTTCACAGCTGTAAAAATTAAAACAGGCAACAGGGTGTGATTCTCCTTCTGCTCTCTCTGACTGGATAATGCCACATACAGTAAAACATGGCTTGCAAACCAGAAATATGTTCTGCCAAAGTAAGGATTACCATGATTTGCTTCATTGAAATCATCTTGCTCTGCAGGAAGTAAAGCCTTCTGACAGATGTCTGTTTCTCAGAAGCTAATGGCCAAAGCCACTTTCTTGTTTCCAGTTTTTCCCTGAAAGCCGTGCAGTTTAGCAGAATAATAAGGCACAGAAGCATATGCCCCTTGACAACTCAGTGCTGTTGATAACAAACCAATCTGTAAAGTACGATTCCCTGGGGAAATCTCAAGCACCTGCAACTGCAAATGTCTCCTCAGAAAGATGTAGATTATGACACAATCACTTGGTTACAATATGTCAAAGACATATTGAAGATTTTTTTATTTGTCTTAATCTTTTATGACTTTGTGGCTGTTATTTTGGCCTCTAGATTTATCATGCAACTTCTGTAGTTTGAGATTTCATAATTTTTTGTGATTTGGTTTACATACCTATTCATTTCTTGAAGCCACTAATGGAAGGGCACAGCTACTGTTCTCTTAGGCAGAGTGCTTCCTTACATTGCATAGACATGCATTTTGCACTGATATAATTTGTTCTTTTTACTTTTGTTTTTTCCTTTGTATGAAATAAAATTCTGCAAAGAAGATGTAATTAGACTGCATAGGAAAACAAACAAAACAGAATAAAGCCAGGTTAATCCTGTTGTTGTTTTATAACCAGTTAATTAAAAAGTTGGGATTGGGACATAATGAGATGCTAGCCAAATGCTTAAATATATTAGTCAAATGGCTTAATTTGGAGAAAGTAAAATTTAAAATCTTTCCTGAAGGTTTCAAAATAAACCATACGGCATTCATTTTTTTGATCAAGAAAAAAGGGTTTTCACTGCTGATTAAAGAATTTTGTGCAACATTTATAATAGTCTTTTCATTTCATTAACTGAATTCCTTGGAAGAAACTTGTCAAACTAATTTGACAAGATATTTTAACTTACTCTGAGAGACTTGTCTATATTCCACTTTCTGACTATAAAATCTTTGCTGGATTTAATCTCCTAGAGGATGCAGTGGTAGCATATTTTTTTCTCCAAGTGTTGCACACACAAAAACACACAAAACCACCCCCCCATGCTTAAATGAGTCTTCCAGAACTGACCAACTAAATATATCTCTATAGCTGTAAATTGTCACATAGCTTGTAAAGCAACACATTTCACTAGAAGCCCCACTGACATCAAGATGGGAATTACAGTGCATTTGATTAATATTGTTTGAAAGAAAATGCTCTGACAAGCCATGAATTTTTTTTTTCCTGGAATACAAGGAAAGCAGATTTTATTTTTTTCTATCAGAACAACTAAGAACCAGTTTTAGACATTTTCAGATTTTTTATCTGTTGTTTTGTCTAAATAACTGTGCTGACCTCCCTCACTAACACATTATAATTGAGCTCTATAGCACTTGTATAAAAGTGAAAGTTCTCTAAATAATCCTCTGGTACAACTCAATTGATTTTCAAGGAAAAGAAAATCCTCTGAAGTATGTCACTCCTTTAAAGCTTGAACTGAGATTGGGAAGCATACACTGCCTACTAACCAACAATTCTTTGTGTTTGTTACCGAGGCTCCTCTTGCTGCTGAAGATCCCTTGAGAAGAATCTAAGCAGTGTTAAAGCGAGATTGCAAGAAATGTACTTATATAAGAATTTTGAGCAGTAAAATCATGCAAAAAAGGATCAAAGCAAACATTATACATAAAAATGCATAATTATATACATATTTATCTATACTTTCAATAGCCTGGTATTTTCAGTGAGTATGGATATTTGCAGAAAAACAGGATTTACCTGAAAGGTAGCACAAGCAAGGAGTTAATTTGAACACACTGGAGCTGATGATCACTCTCTGACCTGAAGGAAATAATCAGTTGCCTAGTGCATAAATTTAATCAATCCACTGGCAAAGAAGAGTGGGATGCAAACCAATACTGCCAAGGAAGTGACAAGAGGCAAGAAGAAGATGAAGTGGAGGGTATATTCTACATGGAGAGGAAATTATTCTTCTGGTACATCAAAATGTTATATCAGTTTGATGAAAGTGGAAAGTAATTGATTTTAATGATGCTGACTGATTTAAAAAGAGGTTACATGCTTTGCCTCAAAAACTGCACAGCACTGCCACTTTTTAATTTTCCCAAGACTGGTTTATCTCCATTTATCTTCCAATGAATTTTTCTACAGCTTTGCATGCAACAGTATCATGATCCTTACTAAGGAACATAGGGCAAAATGTCAAGGACACTTTACAAAATAATCACTATGACATTAATTAGGCAGGATCAATTTGAAGAAACGGTGCAATTTATCAACATTATTTTTTTCCCTTAATCATTGAGGGCATTATTATCAATATTACAAAGATACAGAGGGATTGTAGCTCCTAATTTTTAATTTGACTGATTTTCTTTTGTTTATGCACTTCCAGAAAGGAATAAGTTTTAAGAGAGTGAAACATCTGAATAGGGCATGCAGGGACAGCATTATCTTTATGATAGGACTTCACAGGAAATATATATTTCTCTGAATTATAAGAATATTAAAAAATTACAATAGAATTTTCAAACTCATATGCTGTTAAGAATTCTTTTTTCTCAAAAAGATGCAAGTCAAATAGAAGTTTGACTTCTCTTACACAATGCTGCCTTTTGTGTGAAAATCTTAAAATACTTTTCATTTGTATGATCTGATATCTTAACATTTGGTGTTAGGCTTATTTTAAAAGAAAGGTTCAGAAGAAGCAAAAAGTTAAATTCAAAGTCTATAAAGTATATCCAGAAAACAGTTCTGTTTCACACAACTTATTATGACAGATTCCTTCAATTTTTAAAGATTACATAACCATTTAATGTGCCAATATTCTTGAAGCCTTAGGAACAGGCAGGCACTGCTATTGATGTTGATGTTGTTGTTACTCTACAAAATCATAGATCATTCAGCATATAAAAATGGAGACGGATCATTAAATTCAAACTAGGACAGATGACGAAGGAAATATTTAATGTT
>VXAZ01008687.1:541-86718 GCA_013399875.1 Gymnorhina tibicen | reverse complement strand
TTTTTTATTTCATCATAAAAATAATCTGAATTGAGCAGAGTAATTCTGGTTTCAAAGAACATTTAAACTATCTGATAAAGGACTACTGCTTGAAAAGCAAAAATCCTAAACAGACCTCTGAGAGAGTCTATGAATGTGGAGCACTTGGGTATCTACTTATCTACTGAACATATGATTATTCTCTGATGGAAGCGGGTAGGAGTTGACTACACATGTGTTCTTTACAGGCTTAATGTCCTGTTGAAAGGTCTGCTTCCTCCCTCCAAGAGTTTTTGAAAGCTGCACAAACATTTGAAATTTGGAAATAACAGCTATTACTATTACACTATCTCAAGGAATAGATTGCGGGTTTACTAGAATGCATTCAATCAACAATTTTGGACCAGAAAATGTTTAAGGAATCACTAAATTAAGACAAGAGATTAATAAAAAAAGTAAACAAAATAGCCCTATTGCCAGTTTGAACTCTATGGGAAACCATATAGCAGTGCTCTATTTCTCAGTAAAAAAACTATACTGAGAGGCAATTTTTAAGTAAAAATCAAGAACCAGAAAGATTTTAGTAATGTGAAGCAGAACAATGTAACTGATAGTGTATATTCCCTTCTGCATGCAAACTAGACCTTTGTAGTGTGAATCCCTTCTTTGTTTCTGCACCAGTTTTGAACACAGCAAGGTGTCTTAGAGGTCTAAAATTCTGTGGAAAAAAAAAAAAAGGTGAAAAAAGTGTGAATTATGTAAGAGAAAAAGAAGCTAAGAATGCTTTCTTTTCAGATACAGAAGGAATAATTTGAAATAATGGAATGAAACCTGCTGCCCAAACCATTCAATACACAGTTGGGTCCAAATAAGGAAGAAAACTAATGTTTGAAAATGAGCACACACTGAATGAGATGGTCTCAGATCAGACCTCAATGAAGAGTGGCATCAATCAACTGCCTGTGTTGAAATTAACAATAGTTGTGTACTCTTAGTGTGCCAAATTCCTGTGAGAATTACAGTAACATTAATTGAATTTGCATGGATATGAAACATAAATTGTTCTGAGAAAAGAATCATGATAGGCTTCCTCTTTCTTGACTGAAACTGGATGTGGGGGACTGGAATTCCATGATGGATCGTATACAGTATGAATAACATAAACAGTGAGTGATCTGAGAGGTACATGTTTCCTTAGATTACTTCTTTTTCTCTATTATCCTGTTAGACTGCTGTGGAGGAAAGACTAAAAATCTGAGAAATTTTAGAAAATAGGAAAATAACAACTTCTTTTTCCCTTTGGCCAATCAATTGATTCAATAGAGAGAGAACCACAGAAACGTGTCCGATAAACAGTTTTTATTACAATAATTTTTGATACCTCCAGCTCAAATGTATTTTGAGACTATTCTCTGTGACCCAGTTATCAATCTTGGACCAATTACAAAGGATTGGAACTATACAAAAATGACTGCAGTTAAATTTGTCTTTGAAATCAAATTTTTTTGTCTTTTCCAAAGTTCAGAAGTGAAGGTGAACCACTGAGAAGATTATTAGTTAGCATTGGTATATGCACTAGATTTTACTGGGTCTGAAGCTGATACAAAGTGATCAGAATGAGTGCATTTCCATGCATATAACAACTTACTGTAATTTCTTTAGTCTTCAATTTTATGACATTTTTCAAAGCAATAATTTATTTTTAGGTGTAATTTCACAAGGAAACTAAGTCCATGAAGAACTTTTCACCTTTTCACTTTTATATGATATTGCAGATAAGCATAAATAAATTTATACACACAGATCTCAAACCTGAGTGTGACTTGTATGAACATAAATAGACATAGAATTCAATATAATAAAATGTATGCAAGTATCTTAAACAACACCAGAGACAAAAATCAAGACTAACTACACCAAAAGAAATATAAGACCTTATAGAGAAAAGTAATGCTAAATAATAGGAGTGACCAAGAATTCATCTTTGATCCTTTAATTTGAATGTAACTGTTCCAATAGTTAATGCCTACTCCTACTTGGAAAATCACTGGAAAAATTTCTGGTTTTATCTTTGAACTGTGATTACTACAAGAGGATATTGCCTATCTTAGAGATTTTTGGGCTTATGACAATAAAAGTAAGCAATAACCATCATAATGAAGAATTATATCCTGCCACCATTACTCCTGCTGACTAATAACTACAGTGAATCTTAATATTTGAGATATAAGTGAAGAAAATCAGTGATTAGCCATATGTAATTCTTCACTATCAAATTATCTCAGGATTAAATTCCTATTTTTAAAATATACTTTGTAATGGTTTGCTTCTGAAAAGAACTACATAAAACATAATTTTATTTCTCATTAGACAGTAAGACCTTGACAGTACAGGAACACTTTAGAAAAAGGAGATATGAAACATTAGAACTGTACAGCTAAAGCACATTATGCCATTCTGTGGATGCTGTCATTCAAGCAATGTTGTCATGGTTCAACACAGGTTGATCCCTTTAGAGAATGCATTGAGTTACAGGAAACTGAGATCATTTTATTTCTGAATGACAATATCCATACAGGGGTACTAATATACTTATCTTCTCTACTTGAACCAAGTGGTCGTAACTTTTCTGAAAGTTTCCTTTTAGAAGCACCTTAAAAGATTTACAGAAAAGCTTTAAGAACTATTGTGAGCATCATAGAACTATGGAAAAGAGCTTAAGTGTTTGGGGGGGTTTTGGTGGGTTTCTTTGGTGTTTTGTTTGTTTGTTTGGGGGGTTGTTTTGTTTGTTTGTTTGTTTCTAGACTTGCTTTAGAAATTGGAATATCAGTTTGCAGTAATTCCAAATAGGATATGCATATAATTTCCTACTCTTAAAATTTATAGATAGATTCACTTTGGTGTTAATAGATAATTAATATGCAACTTTGTTAAGTTTCCCAGCAAATGTATCCAACATTGGCACTTAATCACAGAATCTCAGAATCAAAGAACAGTCTGGGTCAGAAGGAGACCTCAAGGATCATCTAGTCAACCTTTCATGGCAAAAGCACTAGAAAAGATGGCCCAACACCCTCTCCAGCCGAATCTGTAAAGTGTCAAATGTTGGGGAATGATCACTTCCCAGGGGAGATCTTTCCAATGGCTAATTGCTCTCTTCGTGCAAAATTGTCCTCTTGTGTCTAATCAGAATCTACCCAGGAGTAATTTGTACCCATTGTACCCATCTTTTCCATGTGACTCCTTGTAAAAAAGCAAGTCTACTTCTCCTTTGCAGCCACCCTTTAAGTACTGGAAGATCATGACACGGTCTTACCTTAGCCTTCTTTTATCAAAGTGGAAAAAAAACAGTTCTTTCAGCCTTTCCTATGGCAGGCTTCCAAGTCCTTAAATGGTCTTTGTGGCTCTTCTCTGGATCCTTTCCAGCCTCCCCACATCTTTATTTAGTACTGTGGAACCATAGAATCATAAAATGTTTTGGGTAGGAAGGGATCTTAAAGATATTTATTGCGCCCCCTCCCCCCCCGCCCCCCATGCTATGGGCTGGGACACCTTCCACTAGACCAGGTTGCACCATCCAACCTGGTGTTAAACTATTTCAAGGATGAAGCATCCATTACTTCTCTAGGAAATCTGTTCCAGTGCCTCATCACCCTCCCAGTAAAAGATTTCTCCCTAGTATTTAATTTAGACCTACTGTTTTTCTGTTTAAAGTCATCCCTCCCTGATCCTGTCACTGCATGTCCTTGTCAAAAGTCCTTCTCAGCTCTCTTGTACCTTTAGGTACTGGGAGGTTGCTAGAAGGTCTTCCTGGACCCTTCTCTTCTCTAGGCTGAACAATCCCAACTCTGTTAACCTGTCTCACCCCAACAGGTCCCTGTCCTTCTTGTATTGAGGAGCCCAGACCTGTATGCAGCATTCCGGGCTGTTGTCTCACCAGAGAACTCCATTTTGGAGTCTTATTCTTGCTGAAACCCATGGTGAATTTTGTTGGCAGGTTCTATTATCATTTTAGATTTTGTACAGTGTGCAGGAGAGATATGAATGGGACTATAGATATGACATATGACCTATGTGAGATCCACACCCTTTAGTAGAGGCAGACAGAACAGACAAAGTACACCGACATGCTATAAATCCCCTACATTCAGGCATTCAATCAAATTGAATCACACATCCCAATTCAATGGAGAATTAATAGATCGTTGTCTCAAACTATCTATATAGAAAATCAAAACCTGATTTTATTTTCTGTTTTTTCATTAGGGTTTCTTGCCTTATTGGGAAGTCATGAAAAAAAACAGATTCCTTCTTTGTGAAGAACTTTATTTACCTCATGAAATCTACTGTTTCTTTGAGCTTTGTTTCATGAATCAGCCTTTTACTCAGATTATGTCCCAGAAGTGAAATTAAGGAATGTTAGAATTGACATCACAAAGCCATATGAAAGCTTGACCTGGCTTAAGCTTGTGTATTCGCTTCTAGTGATTGGGAACATCCACTGTCTTGATGGTGAGCAAGTCTGGTACTAGGAATGACATTGGTATTGTGATTGAAGTGTGTATTGCAATTGACATATTTTGTTAAATATCATATTTCTATTGTATTTTCACCATATTTTGTAGCGTTTTTCTAAATTGGAAATCCTCTGTAACATCAATTATGTTCAAATAAGTAACCTCAATATTAAACCTTTCACCCTCCATGTGTGGAATACTTAAAAGAACCTGGTCAGAGGGTATTGAGCCAGGGCAGTGTGTCATTACATACTGTGATTTATTGGCCTCATAGCTCAGCATAAAAGGTTATTTTTAACACAGCATGCTACCCAAGTTTTGTGTTACCAGGGATGTTTTGTTTAGCAACTTCTACTGACCTGAAGAAGACTGCAAGCAGAATGTAGAGAGCTTAAGTGTACAAAATGATTAATTGTGTAATACTCAAAGGATACTAGACAAAGTGTTCATACGACCTTCCCTGATCACAGAGTCTTTTCTGGCTAACCTTTTGCCAGGCTGTGAAGAAGACGGCCAGCCCCTGTTCCAGACTGTTGTGGTGTCACTTAGTCTCATACTGTTCTGTGCTGGCGCTCTCCTTGAACCCTGGAGAAATTAACAATCCGGTCGGGACATTCCTACTGTTACCCGCACTTCAGCCTTTCTCACTTTGTACAGTTCACCCTTCTAAACCTTTTCACCACTCATTTTCAAAACTTCACAGTCTCCTCAGAAGTCTGACTCAGAGTGGCCAGACAGTTTCATAGAAGGCTAAGGCCTTGGATGACAGGCAGATGAACCCCTGGGAATGGGAGGGAGCTAATGGAAGGCTTTACAGAGTGAGGGGGTTCAAGATGAAGAAGCGTCTAAAGCCAGTTATGCTTTCTGCTGTCTGATTTACTCTGATTTGTAACTTTTGCTGCATTTCACATTGTTTGATTTCTTTGGCTACTAAAGTTCTAAATGGGAAATCTGAGAAAAATAGAGAATGCATCTCAAATTTGCAGTCTCTGAAATACTACTAAAATGACAATTCTCAGCTGGCCAAATGCCACTTTTCACTTCCAGTGCAGAGTAAGCAATTCAAAGTATACTACTAGCATCAGTGAGAATAGAAAGCTGACCAACACTTTACAGTTTCCATAAAATTCTTGATTAATGTATATAAATTGTTGTTTTTAAAAAAACCTGGCAGATTCTGTCTAAATCGTAAGGGAAATATTGATCTTGCTTTCATGATTTTATAGCTGAGGAAAATTTCCAGCAAAGGAAGGAAAAAGTGAGGGGTTTGATCAAGTTTACATCTTACTTAAGTGGATTATCTTTTAATGGTCAGAATTGAATTCACACAAAAATTAAATGGGAGAGCATTTTCTGTTTTCTTCCAGTGAGTGAGAGTAAATGAGTAAATGTAGTATACCAATTATAGTGCAATAATATGTAATTTTTTTTATTACTTCCATTGGCAAATTACCTGAGATTTTCATTCTCTTGCAGATCAGGAGTAGGTTGGGGGCAAAAAAGCTTTTTATGTAGGAAAATTTATTATCAAATAGTGTATTAAAATATACTTATATCAATTACATTTTTCTGCATTTTATTTTTACATAAAATGATATTAGGTTAGACAATTATTATCTAAATAAGTAAAATTCGTACTGTAAAATAAAATTTAAAAATCTGGATGAACAAAAAATTTCTAAGTGCTCATTCTTAAAATTTCTATTGTAGTTTTTGCAGTGCTGTGGTTTAATCCCAGCCAGCAACTAAGCACCATGCACCCCTTATTTACTCTGCCATTCCCTACCCCTCATGGTGGGATGGGGAGGAGAATGGGAAAAAGGTAAAACCCTTGGGTTGAAATAAGAAGAGTTTAGCAACTGAAATGAAGTAATCTTCTACTACTACTACTACTACAAATTGCAAGAAAAGAGAGACAACAAAAAGAGAGACGAATAAAACCCAAGGGAAAAAACCAAAACCAAACAGTGATTCACTCTACAGTTGCTCACCACCCACTGATGGATGCCAAGCCTGTCCCTGGCAGTGATCAGCCCCGTCTGGCCAACTCCACCAGTTTACATACTGAACATGCCCTTCTGCGGTGTGGAATATCGCTTTGGCCAGTTTGGGTCAGCTGTCCTGTCCCCTCTGGGTTCTTGTGCACTTACTCACTGGCAGAGCATGGGAAACTGAAAAGTCCTTGACTCAGGGCAAGCATGACTTAGCAAAAGCTACAACAGCGTATTATCAACATTATTTTCACCCTCAATCCAAAACATAGCACTGTTTGTACCAGCTAATTTGTACCAGACAGAAAATTAACCCAAGCTCTATCTGTCCAGCCAAAACCATATGGTCTGTGTCTTTAATCAAATAACTCCAAGAAAAAATCTTTAAAGAAATAATACATATATCAATTTAGATCCCATTATTTCTATTGATTTAGATACAGACACATTTATAAAGATTATTTGCTATTCACATTCATTAATAACTTGAAAAGCTTGTCACGGCTTGCCTGATACATAAAATTAAACTTCTACATCTCTGTATTTTTTTCCTCTCTAAAGTGAAATTTACCGCAGTAAGATGCTGTAGTTGGAATAACAAAAAATATAACAAGACTTTGATAGCTGGGAAAAAAGATAATAGTTTGAATAAGCATTTTAAAATATTTTTTTTCTCTTTTAATGCAGGCAGTCTTCTATACCTGGTTCTTCTCACAGTTAATGACTGCTTTCAGAACTAAAGTGTTCTTGTTCACTCACATAGAACCATCTTCCCTAGCTTCCATAGCATTTAGCCTGGATTGTCTCTCTTCTTAAAGCATTGCTTTTTTCCCTTCTCACCGGATTCACATAGTAATTTTTTCTACTGATTCTGCTTAACAGGTCTGGAATCAATAATCTAAAAAGCAAAAAAACAAAACCCAAAAAACTCCCCCAAAACCCTCAAAAAACCCAACCCAAAGCAAAATCCAAACCAAAACAAAAGAAGCTTTGCAGCTTTGCATCTATTTTTCTTTGAAGACATGAAATTATCTGTGCTGGCCATTTACTAAATCAGTAATATCTCCTTGACACTTTCCAAAACATATTAATATCCAATTCAAGGTCTGTCAGATCTAATATATTTTGCTTTGAATGAGTAAGTCATCATTGACCTATCCTATTCTGGGACAAACAATTTCATTTGTTCAAAATACTTGATGTCACTTTGTTGCTTCAGTTATTACCAGCCCACAAAGTATGTCTGGATTTTTCCTTTTTCTTGCAGTGGTCAACTCACAGCTTGATTTTCTTGGATATTTTGGCAGTCTGAAATCACAGCCAAGATAAGTCTATATTCTCATATGTATTAATTGTATATTAATGTAGGATTTCACACACATAGGGCTCTGAGTGGTTTTTACTCATCCAGCACATTTTTCTTTGAATTTGCAGCACAGGGTAACACTGTCATCCAAGAGTCATGCTCATTCTTTCTCTTTAGCTTTAAACAAACTGCCAAACCAACCAACAAACCAACCAATCAACCCCCCTTTGTCATAGAAGCATGGGAAAGATTTGGAATTTTGGTTTTTTTGCTAATATATTATTCATGATACGTTGTAACTTTTTTTCTTTTATATCATGATTTATTCTATTCCATTAAAATACAGTCCTGGAGATTTTTAGTTGCTATTACTACTTTTGTTTTTCTAAGCTTGAAACACTGCTATTTCAGTTTATTGCAATTGAGAGGCAATTAGTTGATCCTGGGTCATTCACATTGCTTTTAATTTCTCAGTCCATGAAAGAAAGGAGAAAAAAAGATGTTTTCCAGATAATTCGTATCTGAAGATAAGGTCCAAAGATAAGGGTAATTTCTTTCCAAAAATGTTATAAGAAGAAAATTATTGTCTTTTAATTTCAATGTCAACAGATTGATGAATTGACAAATTATAGCCAGGTAGTATGATTATTTTAAATGAAAGGCAGTTCTGTAAGTGTATTGTGTAGACTTTTTTACAACCTAAATTGACTGATTCATTCATCTTTTACTGTGCACTTGAGGAGAGAAGGTTAAACTATAACAGCAAGATCAATAAAAAGATGTTTATTTCAAATATCCGCAGATAAACCTTTCTGAATGATTACCTGACCCCATAAAACAAAGGTAAAAACTCCAAAATAAGATGAGATTTATTTTTTTATTTGTTAAGGAGGTTGGATTAAAATAGTAATCAAAATATTGCAAAAAATTTTATTACATAATTAAACTGTATTTTCTGTGTGTGGCAGGCTTCTTCTATGATAAAAGCTTTCCAATTTTCAAACTGCAAAAAAGTAATTTCATTTTGTGCAGAAATGCTCTTTTACACTGATGTATTTTAAAACTGATAGAAGATGGCATTTAAATTATAGCCAGCTACAAATTAGCATATTCAGATGTAAAATAATTTTCATTTAAGGAAAAGGTGCATCTCTTAAATGTTAAGAAAGACACTTAATGGCTTTGGGTGCACATACTTTGTGCTGATGCTTTACTGAGTAATAGTCAATACTTGCTTGTTTTCTATTTCAGAACGCAAGAGACTGGAAATGTATCAAAACATTTGTTTTTCTTCCTTAAAGGACACCCAAAGTCATTCTTTCTTCCTGGGCAATTAAAGAGATAAAGTGAGAAGAAAAAATAAAATTAATAATAATAAAAAGCAGAAATAAATTATTTTTTAAAACAGCATTTTTAACATTGTCTTTTTGACTCATATCATTACCTAGGTAGTGTATAGAAAGTTTAAAATTATAGTGTTTTCCAGTTTCTTACAGTGAGGCATTAAGGAGAGATAATGCTTTATTATTAGAGAAGCAGTGACTTCTCAATTCTGAGAGAAAGCATAAACAATTTAGGATACAGTTGAGTTTCAGGAGAGCTCTGGAAATGTGTTTTTGAAAGACATGTATATTCAAACTTACTCAGGAAGTAAGGCAGCATATCTAAGAGGTTTGGGAAGACCACAGCATGATTTTATGTATTCCTATAACCAAGGATCATAGACTTCAACTCTGTCTTTGACCAGAGTACCAGAGGAAAATCCAGCTTCCAGCAAAAGTGAAATATGATCACATTAAGAAAACTTGAGGCCATGTAGCAGAATTTGGATAAACCCTGAGAGTAGAGTTCTGTATAATTACATTGTTCATGCTTGCTTATAGCTACACCCAAGGATGTCAGTGATCAAGTGGAAAACCAGGAAATAAATAGTTTGCTATTTAAATATCTGCATATATGTTTACATATGCAAATGCTTAGAACTAGCCTAAGATATGCTTTCTCTCTTTCCTCAGCATCTGGTTAAACATTACTATTCTGAAAAGTAATGTTTTTAATCTTCACCTTGGCATCAAAGAAATATATAGAAGTGTTTTTTCACTAACATTTTAATCTTGCTTTTTTTAAACCCTGGCTGTAATCTTTAACTGAGGGTGTTCAAAACTACTCAGCAGATTGCTTCATGCTGCATGGCTTTTAACCTGTTTATTTTAAACATGAAATATCTATAGCTTTTAATATTCCTGGCACATTTCCTTGTCTCTCAGCATGAAGTTCATTATCCTATGCAAGACAAATTAGCATAAAGACAGCCAATTTTAACTGAGCATCAGCCTGAAAAAACTGAGGGACTGAACTATCAGTTTCACACACGGGTCTGTGTCATGGCATGAGTCAGATAAGCTTTAGATGAGGATCAGCAGACCAGCACTGATATTGTTCTTACTAGTTCAGCAGCCAGGTTCAGTGACTTTTAAAAGATTAGGTCCTCAAAAACAACTCTTCAGTTTAGCATCTTGCAAGAAATCTGGCCAGAGCTTCTTGTTTTATTTTGCCCTAGGTTACATCTTATTTCTCTCTCAAATCTAACAGGTATATGAAGGAAAAAATATCATTAATGAAAATTTTAATAATGAAAATTAAAAAGTTGCTTTTATTTAATTGAATTTAATTCCTTCCCAACACCAAGTGAATGCATTAAACAAGAAATTAGTTTGCTCAGTTAAAGGTTTGAATATGATAAAAAAAGTATTTGCTGGGAAAAAATAGAGTTCTAGATATCTGAAAAAGTTTGTATATAAAACCATACAAATTGTAGGGTTATAACTGTTGTGCAAAAGCATGCATTCTTTGTCTCCATGGAAATCCCTCCTAGCTCCATCTGAGAGGCAAGGAACAGCTGGCAAAATTGAAGCCAGCATTATCCCTTCAAAATCAAGAACAATACATCGTGCATAATCAACTTTCCTGGAAAGAAAAATGCTTGTTTGCTCAAAAGCTAATGAAGTGCACATGCCTCAAAATAACAACTGGGAAGTCAAAAAGTGCCCTAAGCTCTGCCAGCTCTGCCAGTGTCATAACACAGGGCTCTCCCTTGCCAGTAACCGCGAATACTGGATAGACTGAACTATTAAAATCAAAAACGATTGATGCTTATTCAGAATCCTCACAAAAGTCTGCCCTTGACATGGACAGCTTAAGGTATTCAGCTAACAAACTCACAGTGCCTTAGTTTAGCAAACTGAGAGCCGTAAGATGCTCCCCAAGTACCTAAAGGTTATAATTGAACTTTGGCAACACATTTGCATCAAGTAAATAACCTCCCACTGGCCTACCCACAGTGTTATCTGAAGGTACCTTGTGTATTGACAGCTGTCCAGAAATCTGGAATGAAGGAAATTTTGGCAAAAGAAGTGTTCAAACTTCTATGGTGGATGAGCAAATTAGATGTGCTGAGCCAATAACCCCTCCACAGTTTGACTTCTGTTGGGTGCTGGCATAATAAAAACACAGACTATTTGGTTTCCACTATATCCTTTGGAAACTGGGATCATGTCTTATATTTCCCTTCTCTATCTCAAGTACAAACTGCTAGAATAATACACAGGAAAAAAACCCAAAAGCTCTACAGACTGACGCAGAAACAGAATTTCTAATAGTCTCACTGTATAATTTGTCCTTGTGTGCACAGGCTTCTATATCTGCACAACTACTTACCTGGAAAGATACTACATTTAGAACGGAGAAGTAGGTTTCAGTTTGCCCCTTTTAATGATGGGTCTGGGCAAATCCGTGATATTAAATTCTACATCTTGGAACTATTTTATGAGGAAGTGTTCAAGTCCTCCATTACTGAGAAAATGGTAAGTGAAAGGGCTTGGAGAAAGGAAAGAGAGTTTCAAAACCTATGCTCCTTCAAATTCTCACCACAGGCACAATGACATTGAGAGAGTAATGGACTGATAGAATTATAGAATTCTGGAACCACATAATCAGTCAGGTGGGAAGGGACTTCAGGAAGCCTATACTCCAAGATCCTGCTTAAACAGGAGCAGCTCTGAGATCAGGAACAGTTGCTCAGATCTGCATAGAGCCTGATTTTGAAAACCTCCCAGAAAAGAGATGGGAAGATTTCTATGGGTAACCTGCTCCAACTATAGTTTTCATGTAAACAGTGATGAAGGATTGGAGGAAGAGGTGAGCAACAGAAAATGTAAATGTTAAAGAAAGATAATTTATTATTTATTTCGGTCATTTCCATGACTGTCCAATTTTTACATCTTGACTGTGTTGTCTGATTAAGGGGCTTGGTTTTCTTTGTGTTTGGCTTTTCTTTTTTTTTTTGTTCTCATTAAAATTTTGGGGGTTAATTCTGGAACAAAGATGCCATTCTGTAACAGTGTAGGCAAAAGGCTCTTTGTCATAATAAATTAAAATTCTATTTATATAAATTATAACTCAGGATAAGAAAGAAACAAATCTTTATAAGGACACTGTTAGATTGCAGTTCAATGCAAGAAAAAGGAATGTCTTCCAATTTAAGCATTCATAAGTCGTACCTATTAAAGAACTTCATTTTTTATGTGATATAATAAAGACTGTATTACCATAAACACTGTGTTGCCACAACAGTACCATCTGAGAAACTTAAATCTGTAAATCTTGACTGTTTCATGTTGTCTGGCATATCTATAAACATTTTGTGCACTTTAACTTCTACAGGCTGTATTTAACAGATTATTGAAATCAAAACACGTTTGTATTGAGGCAACTGAGAACCTTCTGTGTATTTTTGCAGATTTTTTTGTGTTAAGTATGCAGTACAAATCAATGCAATGTAAGAAAACATAATGCATCGTTGAAAACAGCTGACCAGGTGAATTAAATGCCACATGTACCATGATTTTATTCTATAGAATATGAATTGAATCTGGAACTATAGCACTGATATAAAGTGTTAAACTTTTAAGTTAATTGGGTCAAATAATAGACCTTGAAACGCATGAGAAAATTCCAGTTTTCATGCAGTTTATGACCTACAGTTTTATGTACTTGGAAGGCTTCATTAAGGAGCACAATTGCATGTGTCTGCAAGACACTTTTGCTGGTTTTAGCCTATCAGTGTATGATGTGGTCATCCGAAATTGTGACACTGTGCTTTACATTCTTTTTGCAGTTTGTGTATATAATTTCATTGATTAACAAGCCTTACTGAAGCCATGCTTTCACTCGTGGTGAGTTTTGAGGACTCACATTTATGACTCCTCTGCCCATATGTGAAACTATTATATAAATAACAAACGTCTATGAAAGAATTACCAGTACCAGTGACTTACACACCTCATTTTCTGCAGTCCCACATCAGTCTCCAGAATCCAAAGAATTTCTTTGTTTGTAACTTATATTATATTTAAAAGTTGAGACAATATTGAACTGAAAATAGATTTTATAATTAATTCAGTTTAAAATTCTCATGATATAAAGATGATGAAATAATTATTCTTGCAGTATTCATATGATGGGCAGAGATGCCTGTTTGAAAGATTTTTATATCAGCAGCTATGTCTAAAATGGATAGCATAGCAATGGTGCTATAATACAACAGAGAGTTCAAATGGAAAGTGTCAAAAAGATACTATAAATTGAAGGGAAAGAGAATGAAAAGAGATAAGGAAGAAGCAGAAGATGATTAAGGCTTTTCAAAATGATGGTATATTCTAGTTTGTTCAGAAACTCCCTAAAATAGACACCTAAATAAAGTGTGCTGGTAACCTACACGCTTTCAGAATATAATGGACAATTGTTTAGAAGGCAGTTTTGCAAATGTAGAATTTTTTTCCCCAGGAAAAAAAGATTGCTTCTACCTAAATGCAGTTTCTATAAATAAAAATGTATAATAATATCCATATAACTACATAATAAATATATTTACGATATATTAACACAAAATAATAATATTTTTAATTTTATTAAGTTATCAAGAATTTCTATACATACCTCTGTATTAAGAATTGATGTGACTAAATTAGTAAGTGTATTAGCTCCTAGGTTGTGACTACACTGTCTTCTGGCTTCCCCAGAATGGTGTAAAAATATTTTCCATCTCTACTCTGCTTATTATAAACACTGCTATATTTTAGAATGATAGGAGACTTAGTCCCTTACATGCTTTTTGTAGTCTAATCTATAAGCAGCTGCTGAATGAAAGTAAATAGATAAATGACAAATTATCCAGTAGTAGGGTAAAAAATAAATTGAACAAACTATCTAGTAGTTCAGTAATTAGATATTTCTTAAGGAAGCAGAAGAAAATGTTTCTCTTCCTGCAGACTCTTCTGATCCTTGGAATATGTTTGGTGAATTAAATAGTTGTGTGTGATGTTGTTCTAGTGATGTCTGAAGACAGACACATTTTGCTTTCTCATTGCATGCCATGATGAAATTCAAACCTAACACTGCCTGTAGTTTAATAATCCTCCACAAGTTATTAATTCAGATATCCTCTGCTCTTCACACAGGCATATTTTTTTCTGAGATTATTGCCAGTAACTGAATTTGATAAGGGTAAATAAAACTACTTTTTCTGACAGGATGATTGTCTTTAAAAATGAACAAACATTAAAATGTTATGGTGAAATTCTGTCTAGAACAAAGTGTTCTCCTCATGCAATAATTTTAAAGCAATACTTCTTCCATCTGGTAAGTGGAATTCATAGTCTTTGGATTCAAACTGTTTTAATGACAGAGCAATTGTCTAGGCAAATTCACTCATAAAAAGTTCCATTTTCACTGAAAGCAGGCTAGTTGAGATTTTGCACTTGAACAGAATTCTCTTATCTGAAATTAGCTCAGTTATTTGCATACATACAGGCCACAGATGGAAAGGAGATTCAAAAATAAAAACACCATCTGCATTTGTCTTTAATGACAAGTTGTATGGAAGTCTGAGATTCTCATTTTCAATAACGACATTGCAAATTTGTTCACAAGATCTTCACAGTCCTCTTCTGGTTTGACCCTGCAAAAAAATTACTATAAAACCTATCTATGTCTAAGATAATCAGAAGTACTTATAGACTCTTATATATTCGTATACTCTTATATATCTCTTGTTATTAGGGATGTAAAAATTTTCATCAATAAACCATTTGGTATATGCTAGCATATCAACTCTGTAATGAGTCTACAGAATATATTTTTGTCAGTGCTTATACTCCTAAATATGAATGACATAAAATTTTCTGAAATTGCAGCTCCAGAAGCAGGTGTGGAGGATTGCCTCTGGTGTGCCAGGGGTTAGTAGCCACTGCAGGACTGGGATAGATGTCCAGAGAGGATGAGGCATGCAGGGCAGGACATCACCTCACCAAAGACAAGGCCCAACCTGCTCCTTTCCTCACACACACACACACCCCCCCGAAGTGTTTTGAGCCACCAGTCTCCCCCAGTCTCTCACAAGTGCACACATTTTTTTCTTAGGTTTGGGAAAGATACACATATGCTATATTACATGAATATTTTTGATCAACTATACCCAGTATCACATGAAAATATTTCAACACAGAGGGGAAAAATGAAAGGATGTCAGAACTTCTATCTGGATTGTTACTAATGCTCATCATTTGAATTACGGAATTCAAATCTGAATGAGAAATATCCTCAAGAAACTATAACTGAATTCTAAACTGGCAGGGTTCTAACTTCAGACTTCCTCTTTTGTCAAACAAAATACTTAAATTTATTCAGAAAAAGATCTTTGTGCTTAATGTTGGGAACATTAAGTACCATTTACTCTAGGACGTTTTTTAACTGAAGAATGGAAAGCACACAGGGAACTCACCTAACTTCACAACAGAGGATGATACAGAAAAGACCATGTTTCTCAGTCTTTCACATAACGCTGTAATTTTTCGTTTCCTTCTTGTTACAACAGAAATTCCATAAAATGCAATTTTAACAGATTTTAGATTACGCATTAGGTCCATTCCACAGAATTTCTTCCACCCATTCACACCTTTTTCACATTACTTGTTTTTGAATTACTTGACAATCTCTTTAAACTTCAGGCATCAGTTGTGATTTCTTTTTCTTGAGTCCTTGCTTCCTTCCTCTTTTCTTCAGCTTGGCAGACTTTTGCATGTTAAAATAATACTCTCTCTTCATATAGCCACTTATAGATACATTTTGAACTGGATCATAAAGAGTAACCTGAAGAATTACAGTTGTTGTCAGGCCAGTATGACATGGTGTGCTGACAGTTCTTCTCATTAAAAAGACTGTATTATCTCTGAATCATGTAGTTTGATATGGAATTGATGTGTCTTTGTACCAGTGCTGAATATTCACACTAAATTAAAGAGCTGAAAAAGAGAAACTTGAAAATAAATGGCATAAATGGTACATACATGTACCCTTTTTACCCATTATCACCTTTTTAAGTATGAATGTGGTGGCATGCTTAAAAATGGCAGATAGTTTTGGCTCTCATTCTTTTAATTCTATTTTATGTTTTTCTTGTCGTGTAAGGAGAAAGAACCTTGGTCCACTGGTAATATGTAACTCTTCTGGGTAATGGATGCTGTAGGAATTAATTCTGATGTAACACCTAGTGTTTTTCTATAATCCATTCATATTACTGCCATCTACTCTGTTTTGCTTCAGAGCCTGATATCAGGCAAATGTTTTTAGTGTCCAGCAAATTTTAAAAACCCTTTAATAAATCTGACCATCTATTGTGAGCTAACCCTAAGCCACTCACTCAGTGAGTGGACCGGGGAGAAGAATCTGACGGGTAAAACTGAGAAAACCCATGTATTGAGATAAAGCCAGTTTAATAACTAAGATAAAAGCTGTGTAGACAAGCAAAGCAAAACAAGGAATTCATTTGCCACTTCCCATTAGCAGGCAGGTATTCAACCATTTCCAGGAAAGCACCACCAAAAACCAGGGCAAAGAAAAACCAGCACAATACCACAACAATCCAAACATCCTCTTATCTTTTTACCTTCTCTGCTCATCTCTTCTCTTTTCCTATTGTCTTTCTCTCACCCCACAGTTACTTTTAAATAAAATCTGTATTATTAACTTTGGCATATTGTGGGAGGTGGTGAGCCCATGACACTTCCCTACAGGAAGGCACCCTAAAAAGAACACACACTGCCTAGGTTAGGGTGACTCTCCCAAGAGGCCTTGCATTGATTATGTTAATTATGTAAATGTACCCCAGTTCTGTTTCCCTGGTTGGCCCGTTGGCCTCTCCACCCCTTGTAACCCTAGATGTTCCTATTCCAGAAAATTCTCCCTTCCCTGCTCTCCCATTGGCCCACATTTCTCTGCTCCTCCTCCCAGTTTCTCCCATTGGTTCCCTTACCCTGACCCAACCTATGTTCCGCCCATATGCCCTTAGATTATCGGTCCTGATGTTCTCTCCGCCCCCATACTTAAACCCCGGGACCCTCCATTTTCTGTGCCTTTTCCTCACTGGACTCCTTCGTGTGTGGATGGGATAAACCTTCCCTATGGAACCCCATAGGGAGGCCCTTCCCGGACTCTTTGGCTTATTTCTGGAGCTGTCTGGTGCGTGTGTGTGTGCATTGGCCTCTCCAAAGCGGTCTCCCACGAGATGCTTTCAGGAAGGTCGGGGCACCTCACCACCGACACCTGCTGCAACAGCAAGTCACCTCATTTGCACCTTAATTGAGGCAGAGGCCTTTAGTATAATCAGGTCATGAAACATGCTTAGTATATAAAGCTGGGGCAAAGAAGGAGGAAAGGAGGGGGATGTTTTGAGTGACAGCATTTTTCTTCCCAAAGAACTTCTACCTGTGATGGGCCCCTGCTCTCCTGAAGATGGCTGAGCACCTGCCTGCCCATGGGAAGCAGTGAATTAATTCATTGTTTTGCTTTGTTTGTGTGGGAGGCTTTTGCTTTCCCTATTGAACTGTCTTTATCCCAACCCATGAGGTTTCCAGCTTGTACCCTTCAGATTCTCCCACTGATCCAATCAGTGGGGGAGTGAGCTTGCACCTGTGAGGGGCTGCTGGCTGGGGCTAAACCACAACAGAAGCAGAAAGGGTCTTGATGCTGTGTAAGCACTGCTCAACAACAGCTAAATTAACCCTCTTCTACCACCGGTTTTGTCACGAATATGAAACATAGCACCATAAAAGCTACTATGAAGAAGATGACTTTTATCATAGCTAAAAGCATTATATTATGAATATATAAGGAGTATGAAGCACTTTATTTTCCCCCTTGGCCTTTGACTTTCTTACATTTATGTGCGAAGGGTCCTACTTTCTGGTTTTTGGTGGTTTTTTTTTTTTTAATAGCCTTTAATTGTCTTTTACTCCGCATGCTTGCCAAAGGTGAAAAGATTCCATACCTGTTGCTTTTTTAGAGGAAATTAGGAGCACTGCATTTCTGACAACAAAACCATAGATTAATTCACCATTTTGAGGTGATGTCTGTGCCCTCAGGTAATGAAATTAACATTCCAAGAAGTGAATAAAGAGCACAGATAACAAGTAAAAGAGTGCAAACATTATTTCTGCCCATTTAGTAATATGCTTCTCAAAAATTTAATCAAACTGTTGCCTTGCTCTTCAGTAATCTTTTTGCAGCCATTTACTTAATTATATATCAGAAGTACTAATTAATTTTTACATATGCACTTGTATTAGAAAATATTTGAGTATTAGTAGATATTTGAATACTTGTTCTAATTTCTAATCCATTCCATATGGATGACAAAATTGAAAAACTAAGTTTTGGATTACAGTGAAAATTTTCATAGAGATAATTGTGTGAAAGAAAACACATTTCAGTCCTTAAACTTTATCTAACAGTGACTGTTCCAAGTGATGAATGTGATTAAAATCACAGAACCACAGAATAAGATGAGTTGAAAAGGACCACAAAGATCACTGAGCCAAAATAAACAAAAAAAGGCACATGTAAGGAAAAGCAATTGAAGAAATCTGTGAGGAAATAGAAATAATTCTCTTAACCCATTGTTACAGTATTCAGTCCCAAGGATAGCACTGATGTTTGCATAGAAATGCATGTCCAGTCGATTGCTAAGCACACTGGGCAGCAGCTACAATGATTTAAGACACTAATGAATTCAGGTATTAACCTAATCATGCAGCATGATTGGCAGATAGCATATCTAAAAACCTGATTACCACAGTATTGAACCAGATCAAAGGAGGGAACTGTTCCAGTTAGATATGCAGTTCAGCTGCCAATATGAGCAACAGAATTCACTCTGTATACAAAGACATGACTATTGAAGAAAGCATTAGAAATGTTGATCTGAGTGATACAGCTCAGCCAATAAAGCACACCCAAATTAAATGAACAAATTATACAGCTACACTTTGAATATGCACCCTGACAAGATTTGTTATGCTTATAACATTATCTGGAAAAATATGGAAAGACAAAGCTTGAAAAGAAAGATCAAACTCAGGGAGAAAAAAAAAGAAGTGCAGCAAAGAAACAAATGTGAGGAAAAACTGATTTATACATTTCTAGGTGATGTTTTTGTTTATTATTGTGCTGAACATAGGTGCAAAATCCTTCTTTGTTTACTGCATATACACTTTATAAATCTATCTAAACTTGGGGTTTTTTGGGTTTTTTTAATGTGCTAAAACCAAGCTGTTGTTTATATGAGGGGAAAAGGACAGTGAGTCAGAGGAAGTCTTATTCAACTACATTCAAGATGCACTATTATTCTATGCAGCAAAATAAGGCAGGCAGGGGAAGACCCCAAATGGCCAAAGAAGACACAGTATGGGCAGTCCTCATCCTCCCAAAAAACCCAAACAAATGAAAATCAAACCAAACAAAAAAAAAAGGAATATAATAGAAGTAAAGAAACATTAAATACCACAAAACCCAAAGACAAGTTCTTCTGAAGAATGAAAATTATCTGTCTTGTTCCCAGTATGGAAACTCAAATTTATTTCTGCAGGATAAAGTGTTGGCATAACTCACATGTATCTCCTGTGCTCCATTCAGCACAGCACACAAGAAAGGCTTCAAAGATCTTTTCCAGCATTCATCGAAGATGGATGATTATTGCTGGAGAATCTATAAAAAGAAGAATGAAAACTGTGTTCAGGAAGTGCCAATCTGACACCTACAGTATTTACTGTCCTTTTGGTCCAGAGAGACAAACTGTAACTATAATTTTTGTGAGGCTTGTAAAGTCAGCTGATACTGAGCTACTATTGATGGCCCACACTGGTCCAAATCCATTAATGCTATCTGAAAATACGACCTTAAAGGGTTCAAGGGAGAAGCTCACAACAGGAAAAGACAACAACAAAGCCAAAAGAAAGTTACACTTTTGTCTCAAAGAACACTTGTATTTATTATCAATATGCCAAAATAAAACAAACATAAAAAACTTTGGGTTAAAAATTAATTACAAATTCTTTTTTTTTAAAGCATAAATAATGTACATCAGCTGAAGAAAGAAAAAAAAATTCTATTTACATGGGGCATGTATCTCCACAAAAAAGTGAACTTGTGTGAGCAGAAACTTTAGAAAATAAATTGTTCTTCACACGTGCACGTATGATTCTGAATTACCAGCACATTGTTAATCAGCATGAAGACTATTATAAACAGTACAGTGTGGTTATAAACAGACAAAGTAGTGCAGCCGTTTCAGAAGAGGCCCTAATGATGAAATCCATCTTAACACGGGCATGTTCAACTCATTTAGAAGACGTGAACACATGTTGGATACAGAGGAAGAATTATTACCCTGAACCTTCTGGCTAAAGTCTTGACAATACAGTCGAGCTTTAAAAAGACCTAACAGAAACTCTCTGCCAATTACACTCTTGTAAATGTCCTTAAAAATGGTCAAAAAAGCTTCACAGGTATGCCACGTAATAATTATGCCTACTAATGATATACTGGGGACGTAATTTTAATTTATATCTCATTAATACATATTCAAAAAGTATGCTAAATAATGCTGCAATTTACTAGTATAATATTAACCTTTAGTTACTAACTTTAGAACATCTGTTCTAAGGCAAGTAACCTGTCTTCAAACCAAGGCCTCCAGAGAGACCAAGAGCTGAGTGTTCTGAGGGGATTTTATGCTTAATGGTTCACAGAATCAAAATGAAAAGCAAGTACTAAATATCTCCAAAATGTATTCACTTTTAATTAAAAATTCACAGCTTTTCTGTAATCAATAACATCTGTAATCAATAAAATAAATTAACTGAAATATTATCAGATTTGGACAGCCAGCTCCTTTGTTAATTTCTATAAGAGACCTTGGAAGGATGCATTTTCAGTGAAAACTTCCCCTACAGCATTGCCTCGGTAACTTAACTTGGCAGAAAATTCATGAAATCAGCAAAAGCAGAAAGAATGTTGCAGCATTTGGGAATGTAGAAA
This sequence comes from Gymnorhina tibicen, assembly GCA_013399875.1. NCBI lineage: Eukaryota > Metazoa > Chordata > Aves > Passeriformes > Artamidae > Gymnorhina > Gymnorhina tibicen. The sequence goes on along the minus strand of VXAZ01008687.1, from coordinate 65,494 downwards.
ATGCTGCTTAACCAGCATCATTGCTGTGGCTGCCTGCAGGCCAGTTTAATTAGGCTACAATTCATATGCAAGAAAGTGGTTTTGTAATTACTGTCAAATGACCAAATCAGTGTATAAAACCTAAGGAGGATTATGCAGCCCCAGTAATAAACCATACTGAAGTTGACTGGGATTTGTTAGCTGAGACACCTATTTGTCAAAAATTCACAGTAAAATGTATAAGAAAATAAATATATATATGCTCAGCTATTACACCGTTTTAAAGAATACATCTCAGTTTGCTGATTTTAACTATAAATTTTTTATTAGATGCATATACTGATTTTTCTACCAAACCATGCAGACATATTTGTATGGATGGGGAAGCACAGTTACCAATTTCAATTTTAAAAATCATGGGTTTTTTTAGCAGAAAAGTTATCAGAACCTTAATACTAAGGGTTGGGCATAAAGCTGCCAGAATTATTGATGTGGTTTTTGGTTATCTGCTTTAGTAGCAACACTAGATATTTTTAAGACACTCAAATTGACCCCTTTTTTTTTTTCTTTGATTGACCATAATCTTTAAAAAAAAACAAAAAAGTTTAGTTAAGGAGATACATACCTGGGCAACAAGGAGGACTTCTTTTCCCCTTACTTTACATCAGCATATTACTAAAATAAAGATATTTCATTAAATTAATAAAGACCAGAGGATATGATTATTTTTCTGAATGTGGCTTATTGCCACAGTGTCTGCATTTGAAATATTTGCCTATACTTCTAATTACCATATATTTAATTTCTCGTGAAAAAAAAAAATCAAACTCTAAAAAGCATGGAATATATCTAAAATTATATTCCACAAGAAGTCTTCCACTGGGTGTATTAACGAAGAAAATGAATACTACTTCCTCTTTAAATTTATACATGACATGAAGTGGTCAGGCTGAAGTACATGAAAATGCAGCTCTGAGGAGGGCACCTAGGTTTCCCTAAAGCAACGATATTTCTTGAGCTCTAGGCTTTTATTCACTAAGCATGTTTTTTCTTGTGTCCCTGTTCCCAGACATCTGACTTGCAAATAATTAGGTACATAATCAGTATTTCACTTAGAATCTATGCTGTTTATGACTACATTTATATGGAGAATTTGCCAGAGATTTCAGTGGTAAGGTAGAAGAGGAATTTGGAAGAACACTTAAATCACCTCTAGTTCAAAAGCAAGATTCTATTTCATTCTGTAAGATACAACAGCAAAATTATTAATTCCAAGTAGTGTATATAAACAGATATAGTAGTACTAAATCTAACACATATACACATATATATGCATAGTATTCATGTAATATTTAGAAAACTAAACATTCTCAATACAAAGCTCTATATCCTGTAAACTTTAATATACAAGATTTAATTTTCTTGTCTTTTAATTGATGACATGTATGTTTAGCTTCTGTTACCAATGACACTTAGTGTCATGGTGATGCTTAGTCACATTTATTCCTATGTTTAACAGCTCTGAGAGGTTTGGGTTTTTTCTTTTGGTTGATTGGGCAGGGGGGGTGTTTTTTCAGCTGGTTTTTTTCCAGATGAGTATATATGGTACAGTTGTAAATGTTCATTCCTTTCTCTTCTACTCAGACAGGAAAGAGAATTAAAACATACAAAATTACATATAATATATTGAAATTTGATGTTCAGTAAATGCAGAGGGAAAGAAAAGAAGACAGTAAGAAAAACTGATTATATAAGTTTGAAAACTTCTGAGAGGAATCAAAATATTTCCTGATTAATTAAAATAAAGCTTTCAAAAATTTTAGCTACAAAGTGAAATTCCAAGGTGAATCATCCACCTTTTAATCTATTAATAATGTTTGCATGTTCCATTTACTACTGAAAGTTAAATGATACCCTAATTTTAATCTAATTTTAATTCTTATAAATTTCTAAGCTGCTTCTCAAGCTAATTATATAACAAAGAAGTGTTTCTTCAGTGAAATTAAATAGATCAGCCCGCTGCAAACATGTCATATGACTTAGAATGTTTTAAAGGGTGTAAACCATAGCTATTGTTCTTAGCTAGGGAGAAAACACAAGGTTTTTTACTCCTGTCAGAACTGGGAGCTGTGTGGGGAATGACTAGCTTCTTTGGCTGAAGAGACTTAGTATTCTTCTTTGCTGCTCTTCAGCCTGAGGACAATGGTGAAACAAAATATTTTGGCAAGCAAGTCTACTTTCTAGCCAGATTTCTCAACCAAGAACTTCCCAGGTCTCTGCATTAACAGTTTCTTCATTGTTACAGATAAATAATTGACAGATAGCCTGAAGTGTCCCTACCCCATGAAGTAAATTTTAACAGTGCAAAATTATTCCAATAACTATGATGCATTTTCTCCTGATTGGTACCAATGAATTAAGCTTTGTTATTTTAAATAGTGTTATGGCAGCCTTCCCAGAGCAGATGTCTGTCAGCAGGAGCAAAATCTACATTGGAAATTTTGAAGGAAAAAGAAATCAGAACAGCTAGAAAAGCCAATTAACAGTTAGCAGTCTATGACTACTGTGAAAAAAAAAAAAAAGAACTGGATAAAACCTGGCATTTACTTAATCTTATTTATACCATCCTGTAATCCTTCAGAAAATCTATCATAGTATTTGAAATACTGCTTTCTCTCATGTTAACAATTTTGATGTACGTTTAAAAAGAACATAGCTATATTAAAAAACTTGAAGAAATAAACCATATGTAATAAATATTAAAATACTTTGAAAAATATTCAGGTTTTCTAAGCTTTTTTCTAGAGTTTCTGTCTACAACCACAGCAAAAACCTATTTTCATAAACAGTGTTTTCTTACATATTTTTTAATCTCATTTCTTTAATTAAGAACCATGCAGGGATGTTTCATACCCTTCAATTGACAGTTATTAAAGTGGAATGAGAAAAAAAATTCTGATTTCAAGTATTTGCTGAAGAAACATGCTTCTGAGGTTAAATATACCCATGAACCTTGAAAATCTGGACAAAAAAAATTGCAGGTAACAACTTAGATAATACTTAGATAATTTCCCCAAATTCATCATTCTGATATAACAACCATACTAAATCACAAAAAAAACTCCAACCCCCCATCACATTTGAAATCATATAAAACATTACATTAGATGGCAATCTGAGAGAAAATTAATTACATTAATACATGTTGCAAGTCTAAAAAAATGTTTATGCAGAAGATAATTTACAGCATGCACTTCTGTCATGGTTTAACCCCAGCCAGCAAATAAGTACAATATAGATGCTTGCTTGTAACCCCATCCATTCCATGAGATGGGGAGAAGAATAAGGAAAGGTTAACCCTATGGACTGATATAAAAACAGCTTAAAAATTGTAGTAAAGTAAAATATAATAGTAACAAAACCAATAATAATAACAACAACAATAATAGTAATTGTAATGAAAAGGGAAAAGAGAGAGAGATGAATAAAGCCCAGGAAAAGTAAGTGATGCAAAATACAGTTTTTCACCACCTGCTGACTGATGCCCAACCCAACCCAACCCTGAGTAGTGATGGTCACCTCCCAGCCAGCTTATATACACAGAACATGATCTTCTGTGCTATGGAATATACCGTCGGGCATTTCAGGTTAGCTGCTGCGGTTACGCTTGCTCCCAACTTTTTGTGCACCTGCTCACTGACTGAGCATGGGAAACTGAAAAGTTCTTGGCTTAGGGTAAATCCTACTCAGCAACAACTAGAACCTCACAGAATATGCTGAGTTGGAAGGGACCCACAAGGACCATAAAGTCCAACCCTGGTCCCGCACAGGACCACCCCCAAGAGTCACACCATGTGCCTGAGAGCATTGTCCAAATGCTTCTTGACCTCTGCCAGCTTGGTGCTGTGACCACTTCCCTGGGGAGTGTGTTCCAGTGTCCAACCACCCTCTGACTAAAGAATCTTTTTCTAATGTCCAACCTAAACCTCCCTTGACACAGATGCAGTCCATTTCCTGTCACTGGGCACCACAGAGAAGAGATCAGTGTCTGCCCCTCCTTTTCTCCTCATGAGGAAGTTGTAACTGCAATGAGGTCTCCCCTCAGCCTCTTCTTTCCCAAGCTGAACAGACCAAGTGACCTCAGCCACTCCTCATGCAGCTTCCCCTCAAGGCCCTGCACCATTTTTGTTTCCCTGCTCTGGATGCTCTCTAATGGTTTAATGTCTTTCTTGTGGCACCCAAAACTGCACACAGGACTTGGGGTGAGGCCGCCCCAGTGCGGAGCAGAACAATCCCCTCCCTTGCCCAGCCCAGGTGATGGTGTGCCTGATGCATCCCAGGACACACTTGGTCCTCCTGGCTGGCAGGGCACTGCTGACTCATGTTCAACTTTCTGTTGACCAGGACCCACAGGGCGCTTTCCATGGCACTGTTTTCCAGTGTCTCATTCCCCAGTCTGTCTGTACATCCAGGTTTGCCCCATTCCAAGTGCAGAATCCAGTACCTTTTGCTGGTTAAACTTCCCAAGGTTGGTGATTGCCCAGTCCTCTAATTTATCAAGGGCCAGACAATATCAAAACCTTTGAAATCCAAAAAGATCAGTAAGACGTCAACATTATTTTTATCCTCAATCCAAGCCACACGACTGTACCAACTTCTAGGAAGAAAATTAATGCTATCCCTGTGGAAACCAGGGCAGTATCTACTCTTTATTCTACACCATTTACACAACGTCCAGGTTTCTTGCTTTCTGACTTTTGATATATACACACAGATATTGCATCTCTCTCTTGATGGCCTGAGGTGTCATGGGCCCACTGATCTAGAAATAATTCACCATTATATCACCAGTCCAGATCCACCATAGACACTTTAATCTTAGCAGCCTGACCACCTGTTAGTTGTTCTTCAGTGACCTTCAGTGGCCACATTCAGGTACATGAACATCCTTATGGCACATATTCACAGCCAGTTTCTCCACCCAGGAGAATGGCTTGCCCCCCCCCCCGGCAATGTCTTGCCACTGTGTGGCAGCTCATATGGGTTTGTATCTGCCCTGCCAGTGGGTCTGATTCCATTGCTGCAATCACCCCCACATTTGCCACCATCCATGGATCAGTATAAAGTATTGGCCACCTTTCTTGTTCAGCAATATTTAAAGCCAGCTGGAGAGTTTTACTGTGAAATTTCTAGGTAAGTACATAAAAAGCTCCCATCTATCACTGTTTTAAAGCAGAGTAAAATTCTAAATATGTTCTCTGAGCTTCGATAGGTTTCATACCCTCTGTCTCCAAGTGATTATCATCACAGTCTGTGCTTTGTGACAGCACAGTTATTTCTGTTCTAGTCCAGATGATGGGCCCTTACCAGGTATTATTCAGGCTAGTTGGTAAAATTACTGTTTCTAAAAGATTGATACAGATTTCATTCCATCGTTGTAGGACATTGTGGGGACAAGTACTGGAAAGCAAAACCATTTTTTTTCTCCTTCCCAAATACAAGAAAAAATCATACAGAGATTGTATTCTTTTCAAAGTACAGCAGGATGATGCATTTTAAGGCCTATATTTTGGTCTAGTTTAAGTCATAATAGTCTATGTATTATGTCTTGGTTTAAAAGTGAGGTGTCTGCTAAGGAGGGCAGGAGCCCCCCTTAGAATGGAAAATGCAATCCCCTTCCATCCTAATTATTACCAATTTGAAATTAAGGGGCTTTCAGGTAAAGTTACGAGGAATAGGAATAACAGGTCTTTTCTAATTTATATATATATAACAAAGCAATAGTACAGAGACACTGGTTTAACCTGACAGAGTCAGGGGTACAACCTAGCAACGTGCCGGGCAGGGTGTTGGTAGCAGTCCGATGCAGTGGTAGCTGCAGTTCTCTTTGAAGCGGTTCTGTTGAAGCAGTGATCTTGTAGAAAAGGTCTGGTCCTCCTCAGAGAAGTCCAGTGGTGGTTGCGTAGCTCTTGTCCTCTGGGATCCCAGCAGGTAAGGCTGCTTGTGCTGTTCCAAACCCCAGATTTTATCCAGGTGGAAGTGCTTGGCTCCTTCCCCCTGGGCGGAGCATCTCACAATGGGATGGTGAGTCATGGGGCAAGGCACTGATGGCCCATTAACAGGAGATAGTCCAGGTGCAGGTTATCTCTGAGTCATACAGCAAGGCATTGTTGGGCCCATTAACAGAAGCTGGTCCAGAGGGAGGAGGCAAGGAACATCGCTACACCTGGTCTCAACAGCTCATGGTAATAGAATACACTGTAACCCAGGACAATTAGCTTCCATAAAATGGAATCCAGAAACACAGTATGCTTAGTTTAAAAGTTCAAGTGGGATTACGTAGCTTTCTGTTGAAATAAGTAAATAAAGTACCTTTCTGATTAAGTTGCATTTTCTGTTTCAGTTCTTTCTGGAGTACCATGTCACCATAAGACTTGCTTTTCAAGACCCAGGATGGTATTCTGGGAGGTGGCAAGGGGCATAGCATATGTCTCCAGGCTTCCAGTGGTTGCTTTCACCACTGTAAGCACATGGTACTTGCAGGTTTGTGGGAGTGCAACATAGTGCAGGCCACTTTATAAGTAGTTGGTCTCCTTCGGTTCTCTCCTCATTATTCCTGTAGATTTCAAACTCAAAGAAAGGAGGCTTTGTCCAGCACTCCTGATAAGGGTCTGTGAACTGAGTGGATGGAAGGATAAGATACTTTTCTTGCACCACTGGATCTGTTCAAAAACTTTTTTATCTTCTATAACCTTTTTATTTCCTCCCTTTTCACTTCATCTCTTCTGCTGTTTTTCCCCCAGACACTAATCTCAACTCTACCTTTAAAATCTTCATGTCAACATCTTAACCTTTCTTTCTCCAAAAAGCATGTAAGATGTAAGCATGTTACTCATTTCCTGTTGTAAATTCCCTTTTCTGTTTTAAGGGGATCTAATTAGGGGAGACACCAATTACAACCACTATTTATTAGAACACCTTTTAATTAGGCTGTTGTTATTAAGAGCAGATAATTGTCTGTAAAATACATTCACATGCCTCTTCCCATTAGCAAACGTGGGCACGCATAGATGCATAATCACAATTATTAATTGTCACTTGTTTTGAGCAACAGCTGACAGGCCAGCCATAGCTGTTAACAGAAGCAGAGGGCCACAGCACGGCTGTTAGTCTTTTTTTCTCAAAGTCCTTCAAGAAGGTTCTTCTTTCATCAGGTGTTTATGTAATTCTGAAGTACTTGTCTGCATATAACACCCACCACCTTCTTGGATGTGCTCTGAGCTACGCAAACCCAGTGTTCATGCGCGTGTTTACTGCTGGCCTTGGGTAGAGACAGCAAACTATGGATGTTCTGAATTCACCAGCACTTGTGGACTCAGCAGGGCTGCAAGTTTCCAGAGATCACCAGGTATTAGACACATTTACAAGATACCTCTCAGCATCTATTTTTCACTCTCCAACCTACTATTTTCTCACAGATATTTTTTCAGCCGTATCTATTGGCATCTTTAGAACCTGTTCGCCAAAACTTATACAGAAAGGAATTTTATGGTGCTCACCCTCAGGCCACCACTACTAATGTTTTTGAGAAGTTTTCAGTTGTTAAACCAAGTGTTTTCATTACACTGAACATTGCCATATGGGAAATATCTCCTTTCTACCCTATAGCACTACATGGCTCCATTCATAATGATTCATAGTACTGTGTGAGTTCACCTCACCATCAGCCTTTATCTGTCACTCCTTTAACTGTCTCTTTCCTTTGGCCACTGTTTTTCATAAAGCTATGGACTTCAATTTTTTTTTTTTGCAGCTCCTATTAGAAAAACACCCAACAACAAAAAACCCAACCAAAAAATTACCCAATCTTTTCCTGCTTTTGTGCAAAAGCTGTGAATACCTGTGCTTTTTCCTGTCAAGGAAGGCAGATAAAGGGAAAAACCTTACCTTGCCACCAAACATTTTATTACTTGACTATAGCACCAGTAAAAAACACATTCACGTTAGTTATGAAAATTAATGAGCATGTGACAATATTCCAGGCACCAGTGTTGAGCTTTGCTTACCATATGGGACAGTAGTTCCTAACTAAGAGTGATGGACTGTCGGTAGTTTTGGCTTCTGTAGCAGCATTTAAAATACCAGCCTATCATTGGGAAAGACCTGTTTTGGAGGTTATATAAAAAATACAGGTTTCCTAGGGATCATGTAAGCATGAAAAACATGGAGACAGTCTTCAAGGTATACAGTTATATATACTTATTTCTTGCCATATATTCACAGTGGAAAGTATCTTTTGTATCTGTATTTTCACCCGTGGTTTATTCATCTCATGACCCCAGTTACTATGTATAGAGCAGGATCCCCAGCTACAACTCATTGCCTACTGTACACTGAAGTATTTTCACTTCCTTAATTTGTTAATAATATCAATGAACAAAAAAGACCGTCTACAAACTGATTCGATGGCATTGTACATCTAGGACAACATTATCATGGAAACAATGCACCTTATCAGAAACTGAAGGTTTATTTTAAGTGTCTCCCTGACAACTTATTAAGTCCCCTTCCTGAATGATGTTAAGCATTATTCCTCAGGGAGTTTATTACAGGGATTTTTCATTAGTTTTTCATGTTGATTCTGCCTTTGATGGAAAACAATAATAAGTAAAAAGAAAAAAATTTGTTTTCACAACTTCCAGAATTTTGCCAGGATTGCATGAACCACCTTCCACTTGAAAACTGGATGTATAATTTTCCTTTGCTAGAAACTTTATGAATTTGAGGACAGAGACAGACACCCTTATTCTTTTATAGGTTTGCATCAGGAAGATATTTGTCTGGGTTATTTCCCTATTCAGTAAATAATCTAAATATAATGAAAAATGTAAATAAATTCACTATCTGTTCTAGAAACACACATATTTTATGTTTCTAGTATTACCACATGCTGCAAATCTTTCATTTCTATTATTGCATGGCTACAGAGGAAATAAAATAAATTTTTACATACACAGATTTTAGCTGTCTCCAAGACTGATCTTTCTCCTAGAAAAATTCAGTTTTACTTCAGTCATCAGCATTATTTATCTCTGAAATAGACAACTTTCTTAATTCAGCACTCAGCAGTACTGTGGAAATATTGATCTGCAATCAACTGCTGACACAGTTATCTTTGCTGAACTGCAAACACAGCAGTATTACAGGCATATATAAGAATTATTTCTACCACAAAGAAAAAAAATCATAGAAAGCACTTTCTCTAAATGGCCTTGTCTGTGTTTTATTCTAACACTTATTTTTACCAAAGGTGCTTGTGAGGTAAATTGTTCATATTTTCCTTTTTTTCCCATCATTTTTGTTTGGAATTTATATTTGTTTGTTATCTGGTTGGTTTTGGGGGTTTCTTTTAATAGTGAATATAATGCTATGAGAAATTTTCCTCCTCTAATCTCATTTTAATTTTCCTTTATGCAGGGTAAGCTGGTCAATAAAATTGAAATTACTCTGAAGAGCTACTTCCATTGTCTTCACAGTGCTCTTTTGGTTGGGAATGCCAAGTTGCAGGACTTCTAAAATACTTCTTGCAATTCTGATTTGAGTAAACATCCAAGTCCCTTGTCATCAATACCGTCTGCTTGACTTTGACAGATTACGTTATTAAAGACCATGCTTATATTTAATACGTACAGCTCCACAGAAAATTAGTGGAAGGTATTACTGTTTATTCCAGAGATTAATTAAACTTGATCACAACTGGAGGTGCATAGAATGGAGAAAATTCTCTATAACTTAGAAGGTATTCAAACCAAAACAAGTCTGTTGAAATGTTGCCAAAGTGGAAAGTCTTCTTAGACTGTTGTCTTTACAATCCCATTAAATGAATATATAAATATAAAGTGCAAACTTCTGAATAACAGTTAGTGGCAGTGGCAGTGAATGTTGAGTACGTTTCAAAATTTGTCATCAAAGCAGATAACCCTATTTTGTAATTTAGCTGAGAATAAAAAAAATTGAATAGCCAAAAACACAATAAAAGGGCTGACTTTAAAAGATGAAAGTAATAACTGAGTACCTTAATCCCCAGTGTCAAGTTTTCAAATTAAAATTGCAATTAACTGGGAAGGGTTTAATATATATGTGTGTCTGTGTATTTGCAAAAAAGAATTAGCCACTATAATGAATGCAACTGACTTTGAAATAATGAATATTGCAGAAAACTTATTAAGAAACATCTATATTCACTTTCTAGGATATTAATACATGCTGAAAATCATAAATACATGATTATTCAATAATTCAGTAGAAAGTTTCTAATTGTCCTTGTCATCTTAGTTAGTTATATTTTCATTAGTATGATAAAAGTAACAGTACTCAGTAATATCAGTCCAATAAGTGGAGAATGCAAGCATCATATCAAATACACAAACATGTATGACTCTCTTAAGTAGCACCCACCCTCCAAAAAAATCTAGAAATCCTTACTGTGTAAGGTACAACATAGATAGGATTTTAGTAGCTAAATCCAAGATTGTGATTCCAGGAAATGACTGCTAAGGAACATAAGGAATTGTAGATAATTTTATTAAACTTCATACTCCAGATTTTTTAGTTTTTCAGGGCCATGTATACCACAAAGCTGAAAGATCTAAGCTTGCAAGACTTCAGAAACCTCAGGCTGTTTGGATATTTTCAAATCAGGCAGACACTGCACTGACAGGCCCAAGCTGATCTGATTTTTCAAAGACATCTGACATGCACATATCAACCATACAAGAAAAACACAGCAACCCTAAGGCCATTCTCATGCAAAACGACAGCCAGAGAGAGAGGTGGTTCACATTAAATAACAGCCTAATGCCTGAAGTAGAATGGAAGCTGAGTATCAGTTCTAACCTTGGCCAGAAAAGTTCAAATTTGACATCTTGTGAGGCGAGGCTCTAACCCCCAGGTTGGAGTACAAAAGCTACAGAGCAAAGGAGAAACCATGGAAACAAAGAAGAGAGAATATAAATGTACAATGTTTTCTAAGTTTTAAAATTTTACCAACCAGTGGGAATCACAGTCCAAGGTAACTAGATATCACCATGCATTTTCTTAATGAACAATGAGAACCCATCACATTAATATATTTCTGTCTGGGAAATCACTTAAAATTCAATATTTATCCAAATTCGTATTTCCTTTTCTATACAGAATAGAACAGTTTAATTAGGACTAATTTAAAACCAGAAACCCAACTAAACAAAAAGAATATCAAAAACCCCTGGCAAAACAAAACAGAAGCAATCACATTCCTACAAAGGCAAGAACTCATCTTGCTTTGATAATAAGACTTTTTGTTTTACATAGATAAATGCCTAACAAAACTATATTCTGTGCTCTCATAAAATTACAGTGCAAACACAATTTATTTTAAAGACACAAAATGACAAATCTTGGAATGTGGGTGCTGTGGTTAATACTAACTTAGCCAGGCTGTATAAAGCCACTAGTGTTCTTGATTTTGTCCCTGAAACAGAAGGAAAAATACTTCTGAAGATGCACATAAATATTTTATGTGTATTATGTATTATTATGTATTATGTATTATGTATGACTGGGCCTGCATAAAATGAACAGAAGATATATAAATGTACCTAAATCATCCACTTCTCTTCAGATTAAAACTCTTCATTTTCATCACAATGTGAATTAAATTAGTCATAACAAATCTCAAGATGCTATAAGGCAGTACTGATAAACGCACCCAATTTTCTAATAGCTTGTCTATACCATCATTATGTAACTTCCAAAATGAAATAATATATATTTGATCAAATGGAACTAAAGGATACCCACACAAAAAATTAAAACCAAGTTGTTCAGTTAACAAATTTTTTCATTATAAGTCTAATTTATATTGAAAATGAATCTCCATTAAAAAAAATTGTTCTGCATGCCCATGAATTGGTATTCATGAGTAAGTGATACAGGTGCCTTTCTTCAACTGTTGATAAAATTCTTCCCTCTTTATGATATGTATTCTCTTGCACTTCACTCCAGATTATATGAATCTAGAAGTATAAAAAGCACAATATCTATAGGAATATAATATTTATTTTTAGGAAAATAAGAGCCTAATTTAAATCTTAACATAAACCATTATTTGCTTTAAAAATGCCAATTTAACCCCATACTGGTAAACCAAAGATTATTCATCACAAACATTCTATAACTTTTCAAAAAATGTAACTTCCAGACTGTTTCGGACTACCATTTCAGACATCCATATTACTGTGAGCTTTGTCCTGAAGGTATTTTCTGTGCAATAACTCATTTCCACGGGATAGGTCGTTATTTATTTAATTTATTAGCTTGTTTAAGTTCCTGACTTGAAAGAGAATTAATATTTACCTTAGAACAGAAAAATAATCTATACACTTTCTGAATATCTCCAGTGAGGCCTGACACTACTTGTCTCTGTAACAGCCTCTCTTTTTTATATTTCCTCCTGTTTAAAAGATTTATTCAATAACAAGTTAGGAATAAAAATTGTACCTTGCTATTTTTGTGACTGCAACTAATTAATGCAAATCATAAGGCACACAAAAAAAATCAAATGTTCACTGTGAACTTTTATTTTTACTTTGGGATTGTTATTTAAAAAAATTAAAAGATATCAAAATATATTTAAATTCTAAAATTGCTCTTAACAACATACAGATTTCTTTTGACCTTCTGACGAGTCCTGATCTAGTAAATACTTAGTCATATGCTTCATTTACACTGCTGATCAATGCTATTAGATATGATGTTCATAAATTTACCTGTGCTTAAGCAATTCTGTCATCACCAAAGAAGATGTAATACACTAAATATATTGTATGTTCTGAATTTTCAGCTTGGATGTCATTTATTATCTTTTGATGATTAACCTGTTTTAGGCAGTAATCAAAATCATTTCTTTTAGCACATCTGAGCCTTAATCTATCAACAGTGTGCTAATGCAGAAAAAAAAATCTGACCAGGCTAAAATTACTTTAGCATTATTTTGTCAATATTGTGACATACAGCACACACTTCTGTATCTTCCTTTTAAAATCTTTTTTATCATTCCAAATACGTAGGAGTGGTCATAATCTTCTCAGGTACGTGAAGGCAAATAGCAACAGAACTTATCAAAGCCTGGTGACTTTCACACACAATTCTGACACACAAGCAAACAGAAAAATCTGCTTTAAAAAAGTCCTATTTATTCATTTATGTAAAGAATTGCTGAAGTCAAATAAGCATTCAAATGGCAGCCATGTCCCTCAATCACTAAAAACTCAAAGCAACACACAAAGATCTGTGCATAACCACTCAAGGGAGCTTTCCATCAGATTTTAACTGCATGGCTATACACCAAAGAGGCAAGGCTGCCTGTGCCTTCTCAGCAAACATCTTTTCCAGACAGTAGGATGTCTTGTGAGAAAATAATCAGGTTTATACTGACATGCTAGTCTAAGAAAGGATTGATTACCTTATTTTCTCTATCTTCCTGTCAATATATAATCTCTTTTGTAACATGATGCAGGTGATTACGTTATCCTACAGAGAAGATTCACCTCCATTATGGATAATAAAATGTGCTGATTCTAATTTTTCATTTCCAGAGTGGGTTATTTTTTATTCATCCATGTTTTCAATTTCCTACTAAAATAGTACCATGCAGTGCTAAAAGGACACTAAAATAATTAGCTGAAAGTATTCTGGTACAACTTGACTCTCAATTTATTGTGCGTGCTGGAGGGAATCATTAAAACCTATGCTGGAGGGAAATATCTCATAGAGTAGTAGCAGAGGTGACATAAAAGGTGTCAAATGAATGCCTTAAAGAGCAACAAAGACAGCAAGACATTCAAGGGGTGAAACACCTGCCATAGTATAAAGGAGAAGGCTTTATTTCCAGGGATTGACCCATCCTGGACCTGTAGTAAAGAGACTGTGAAAAGGTAACATGCTGTCCTGGTCACCCTTGGGTCTTCATACCATTCAGTGAACCAGATATTTTCTAAGAAAAAATAAATTAATGTGGTTTTATTTTGTATTTGGATTCTGCAGTTTAGAGTTGCTTCTCTGAACTTCTTTGAACTTAATTTGAACAAAACTTATCCAAATAAAAAAATGTTAAGGTTTGTCATGATTCGCAGCAAGCTAATTTCATCTCAGCTCCACAATCAAGCCAAGAAACCTGATCATGAAGATTAGAAATGCAAATTTTAAATGGATTAAAAGTTCTGGTCTGTATAATGAGATATTTCCTGTCAAGACAAGGATGAATAAACTTTACTTTTGGGACAGTTGAAATTATTAAGCATTCTTCAAGTTAAAATAGTGCAGATAGTGATCTTTACAAACGAACGCAGCTTTAGATGGCTGGGAACAACTGACTTGTATGAACAACATCCTAAAAGGAAAACAAAACAAATAGCAGAAAAGTCATATTTAATCTGAAAAGTAAAATATCTTCAATTAGGAGCAGGAAAGAGTACTAATGTTTAAAACATTTAGTGAGTAATGAAATGACCAGCAATATACACATACTTGAACACTGTTACCCAGAAGAAAAGTATCATTATTGTTACCAAGACAAGAAGATACCACAGCTTGATCAGAATACTGACAAGTGTAGACAGGATAATGTCTTTGCAATATGTGTAACTCTCAACAGTTTGATTGCTCGCTGTGTTCTAGTTTGTTCTAGAAATATCTAACACACTGGATATTTTTAATAAGCTATAAACCTTGGATTCATAGTTCAAATTCAAGAGAATCCAGATGTTTTCTGAATCCCTAATCTTCAAAACTCGTTTTGCAGTGAAAAATCTTGATTCTGTTGCATGCTTCCATGTACCAAATATAAATCCCATATGAACCTTCCTTTAGCCCTATTTGCATCAAATCTTCTTTCTTTATCACAAAACTTCAAAAGTGATTTAGAAGAAATCTGCTATGATGGCTAGACATTGTCATACATTCTACTGGGAGAATAGAAAAAGTAAACACAAAGAGTTCTGGTCACAGAAGCCAGAGGCCAATATCTAGTTTTCCCTAGATTTGTGAGGATTATTAGCAAGCCTTGCTCAGTTTGCTACTTGATTTCAAGCTCATCAGGAGATAAAATTTACAGCTGTGAAAGGGTAAAACTGAATTGATACCAGAAATGATGTATTTTTAACTAACTTACCAGACCCTGGCTATTTTTCTCTGTTACAAACACAGCCAGGATCTACAGGGCTACAGTGAATTGTTTCACAGTGTGAAGACCAGGTGACTTAAAATGGTCTTTATCCATGGTATTCAACTCTTCTGCCTTTCCAAAACTGGTTTTCATCAAAAAACTCATTGAAAATGGCCACTGCCTTCTGCTAGCTCCTAAATTGTGCTTAAGGATTGTTTGGAAGCTGGTATTTGACCTGGCCCAATCTGTGTAACCATTCTTCTAATGCTCTAAAAATACAGATCTTTGAGATTAAGCATTTTAGGAATGAAAATTTGGCACACACTTTCCTATTCTGCTGCAAGTACAGAAGTTTCTGGTCCTTGCTACAGGTAACAGCGGAGTGTTAGCTTGTACTCAGGTGCGTGCGTACTCTTGAAGACTTAGCTATAGCACTACATTTTTATGCCCTTAAGATAGTGGTGCAGAAGGCATATCTTAAAAATCCCTTCATTTCTGAAAACAGAATACTAAAGTACTTGTCAAGATATTTATTTGAGGATCTGTCACTCTGAAAATTACACTTGAAGCAAACCTATTTTAGGACAAAAATAGGGCACAGTTTTTCTACAGAGACCAAGTGAAAGCACAATGAAAAACAATTTAGAAAACTGTACAGAAATGAAAATAGAATCAGCTATTCATCCATCTACACACATGTATAAGAAAATTTATGCATTTAGAGTAGCAGGTTTCTTACACTATTTCATTCAGTTTTGAAACTGTCAAAGATCTCATCTAAACACAGGACAGAGGATACAGGGTTTTTGACATCACTTTCGCATTGCAAAATGTTAACTTTGGTGTATCCTTCCACATGTACCACATGCAAAAGTTTTCCTTTGTTTCTGTTCATATGCAGTTTTCAAAACATTACTTTGGGAATGATCATTCTAAAATTTAATGGGTTGTTAAAACGTGTCATATCTAATACCTCTTTGTGCTCATGTATTAAATTTTATTTAAAGATTTCACATGGAGTAAACTCAGTTATGTTTAGCTAACTATCTAGAATGCCTACATAGAAGGTTAGTTATGGAAAAGCCAGCTATATAGAAGAATAAAGAAAAATCTCTGCATACAGTATTTTCTACATCTTGATTCAGTTAAAATATTATGAAACATGTTCGAGAACAAACAAATGTATTAACCTTCATTAAGAAAACTCAAAAATTACTTCAATTTCAGTTTTCCATCTCTGACAAAAAAAGAGGAAAATATCAGGAAAATCACAGTTGGGAAGTAACCCACTCCAAAGTCCTACTCAGGACATGGACATTGAATTCAGGCCATCTTTCTCATGGCTTTTGTTTATTCAAGTCTTGGGAAAAATTACCTGGATTTAATTATCCTCATAGTGATTTCCCTATGCCACCTCTTCTATCCAGCCCCAGATTTCCTTGTACTTTTTGAAAGGAACTTTATTCAAACAGTATTCCAAGTTGTTCTTCAGTTTGAGTACACTGGATACATATAGTGACTGTGTAAAATCCTGAAGTCTAATGATATCATAAAAGCCAAAGAGTGAAACAATATTACTCCGTATTTCTCTTAGGCAATACTTTACTTATTTATGTATTTATAAAAAATCCCTAGAACATCCTTGTGTGGATCAAATATATCAGGCAATAAAAATCATCCCCAGCATTTCCTCCCACACTTTCCCTACAAATATTTTCACACTGAGCAAAGTCATCACATAAGGAACGAATCATTTTATGTATGAAGTAACACATTGAGTAAGACTGAATGAGATTTTTAAGTCATCAAGTTTTGATCTTATGCATATCTTAGCTTCTGAGAATTAACTCTTGTTTCAGATACATCAAAGTATTGAGTCTCAGACTAAAGCTGTCAAAGATGGGGAGTTCCATACAAGGTCTTGTAAAGTGTTTCAGTGTTTTAGGCTATCTGAAAATGCTGTGCAGAATTTTGTGTTGAATGGTACAAATATCTTTTTTAGACCATTTTCAGTGTTTTAGCTGTCATACTTTGCACTAATACTGCTCAGGAAAATTTCTTATTTCCTGAAATTTAATCATTCCATGTATCTGTTCTCTTTGACTAAAAGGATTGAACTCCTAAAGACTTTCTCATAAGTCTGTAATATTTCTGAACTTTTAAATTATTAAGTTTTACCATCATTATTTCCTTGTGAAATAGAAAAGTGGATTCAGAGATGGGATAAATGTATAAGTTAAAGAACAAGCCAGTCATGTCTGATATAGTTGTTTCTTTGTGGGTTTCACTTTCTGTGTATTTGAAAATCACATTGTCTCTCCGTTCTTTTCTTTTTTTTTAGCAGAACTCGTATTTCTCTATTATCTATTACAATCTCTTAGCCAATATATCTCCATTCTTGATGTGCAACTTTATTTTGATACATTGCAATCTACAGTGGAAAACTTACAACCTCCCAAATTACTCTTTCTCAGAATTACTCATTCCTCTAATCCTTGTATAATACTTTGTCTACTTGTTGTTTGCTTACTGTAATACACCCTTATCATTCTCCAAATAAAACATACTCAAGTAGGATATAGTTAAATATGGAGTTTTCTTAAACATCTAGAAATTTCATTATGTCAGTAATGTGTAGGCCTCTGCTTAAGATAATAGATTATCTAAAAGACAAGTTTAAGACACTCCCATTACCTTAATGGCTACTAAGAGAGAAATTATACACTGTATTTTACATGCCTTAATTTAATAATGTCAAGGGCTTTTTGCATGCAACTCTGGAGTCTGTTTACTCCTCACCATTCAGACAGCTGCTATGGCAGTTTTGCTATGCTAAAGTAAACAAAGTAATGCTATGGCGTTTCTTTTTCGTGATGTTCACACATCACAGCTGCCTTTGTGCAGCTTTCTTTTCACTGCCTTGAACATACAAGGTGTGGTATTGCTTATTATGATGGTTTCTGATGGAAAGTGACTGCCACCAGCGTGAGGATCAACTCTTCTCTCTGTTTTTTTCCTGCCCTTTGGTTGTAGACATTTGTCAATATTAGAGGATCCAATAACAAGATATTGAGCAGGAATAACTATAGCAACTATGACCACATTCTGATGAAATCTACGTGGTAATTACTATGTGAAGTATGTAACACAGGAACAGCTGCTCCACTGGAGAGGATATCCAGTAGGTGATACTTGCCTGGGGAGTGGTATTGGCTTGGCCAAGTGGGAGTGTTCTCTTTTTCTCTTTCTCTATCTCTCTGCTCTTTCATTTTTCCGCAAAAGTAACTTTCACCATTAGAGTGTGTGTATGCCATCAGCTACAGGCTCTGTATATCCTGTGTATGTGAACTGGTCTTAACAGCCACTGTGTAACAGAAAAACTTTCCAAAATGAAGAACAACTGAATAATCCAAGCAGACTTGAAGCTACAGCAAACATGATGGGACCAAATAAATCTGTTTCAAATTTTTTCTCATGCAAATAAACATGAAAATAAATTGATGAGTTTGAAAAAAAAATAGAAAAAAGTAACTGCTGTTGTGACACGGGTGAGCAATTTGGACAACAATTTTTATAGTGCTGAGATACCAAAGACCAGAGAAAAATGAATAGTGGTGCTGTCATTCATCCTCTATGCAAAGGAGATGTGTATCTACATTCAAATTCCAAATACATTTCCTACAATGAGGACATCACCAGCCTCAAGATCATGAGGTCATGGGCTTTGTTATATCTACACTGTTAGCCACATGCTAGCACATGGAGTTCTTGACCTTGTTGCTCCTTTAAGAGTACATATTTCTCTATGGTTACTAAGAAAAAAATACTATTTTTCAATATGTACTTCATTAGGTAACGAAAAAACGAGTGAAAACATGTGAAGAGTATTTTATAATGCACCCAAATATCATTGTTTTATCATAATGCTGACAGTATATATTGGAGGTCCTGAAGCATACACGTAGTTGTTTAGAGATTTCAAGGGTTTTGTGGGAATAGTCAGTTAAAACATAACTCAGTTTCATTCACTCCACATTTTGGTAGTAGTTCATGAAATAAGATATTCCCTGGGCTATGCACACGAGATCATAGGGACGTCTATTTGGATGCAGAAGTCCATGCAGAATGAGGCAGGAAAGCTAATAATGAAAGATAGGCAAAGTCAGACTTCTAATATCTGAGCTCTCTCCATCACAAAAGTTTTTTAGCAGTACAGAAAATCCCATAAATTCTAATCCAGAAAATCACAGGAAAGAAAAGTAGATCACACAAAACAAACAGGGGAAAGAAAGATGCTGACAGCAGATGTGTTCTTTCAAATATAAAAGAGAAAAGGATGGGAACAAAAGGTAGGGAAGTAATAATGTGTCAGAAGTTGGCAAGAGCTCTGTAAATCCACATTCCATGATATGGGAGAAAGCACTGCTCTGGTCAATGCTAGTGGAAAAGAAAGAAACTCCTACGCCATCTTGGAGTATCTTTGCTGTCTTTGGTATCTTGTGGAAGACGTGTTCGAGGAATTAGTGATCTTGATCAAGGCCTGAGAGCCATTTTGGCCCAGTGTTAGGGCCTGAGAGAGCCATGGGCCCCAGGCATATAACAATAAAGGGAAACTTTGGCTACATTTCATAGATACATGTAGCAAGAGCTGCTCTGGTGCGGATTAAGAAGGAGAAGGCTCTCCTACTCATAAGAAAAAGAAAACAAAACAGGAAAAAAAACCCAGATAGTTTTGCAAAGGCCAAGGAGGATGATCCAGGATGGGACCTGCACAGCATGAAGTGGATGTCCACCAAAGGAAGGGAGTTTTTTTCCAGAAGACAAATGAAAACAGAAGACTGAATTGAGTTGTCTTCTGTATTTCTTCAAACAGTATTGTTGAGCACATTTTAACAGTTCATACAATCCAGTTTGTGAGAAGAAAGAAACTTAAGGATCAGAATACGACACAAGTTTGACCAGACTGTTTGGAAAAGGGAATAAAATAGAGAAATGATTTCTTTAGAAAGAAGGTAAACTAGGCAAGAATAATGGATTTCAAACAACATAATCCCATCTGTATTTGAGTACTTTCAAAACTTGCAGATAGACTATCCAAGTCCTTAAATGAGGTCCACTGAAATCAAATATACATCCTTGAGATCAAAGATTAATGATCATGAATAAAGTAGGTCTTTAAGTACAGTTTGGCAGAACAACTTGACATTGATAACAGAAAGATACTGAACTTGACTCACTGCTTCTTTGCAGCTATGTTATTGTTTACACTTATCTAAGTGATAATAGGTATCACAAGTATTTAAATATACAGTCTGGGGTTCAAGATGGTGGACAGGTATACCAGATGAGTCCTGAATTACAAAAAATTGTAAATTCCATTGTCATAAATCTGAGGATCTAGCTCTTAGCAGATCAGAACCTTAACTGGAGAGTATAAAGAGGGAACAAGACTGATGACATAATCAGTATGAAATAATCAATATATATTATTTATTATGTAAGAATATTATTCAATATGTAAGAAATAGTAATTCATCATACATTAGGTTATCTTTTTAATAGTTATTTACGTTGCTTTTGAGTCCACAGAAATTTGGCAACCTCAGTTGTGTTATTTGAAGCTGTATTTACAAACTTAGCAAGATTATAGGATCTACTTGTAACATAAAAGACATTGTGCCTTCTGACTTAAAGACTATTTTAGACTTTCTTTTCAAATTCAAGTGCTTTTTCTAAAACCAATTATGTGTGCTCTTCAATTTTGAGCTTAGAACATCCATTAAATGGGCATAAGAGACAAAATTACTGACATGAAATGTGAACACTTTTCTTGAAGGATACTGAAGCATTTTTCACAGGGGTTTTTTAGCTTTTCATTTACTGTCATGGTACTGAATTTTCTAGCCAATAATGCATATTAAAATAATGTTACTAAGATCTATTATATATTGCTGCTTCTTAATGTCCTCTAGCATTTTTTTAGAATTACAATTATATCTTTAAAGGGACAAACACAAGGAAAATGTAAAAAATTAATCTAAAAAATAGATTTATTTCTTTTAAAAATGTAATATTTGATATATTGTAACAGTTGTGTTTAGAGTAGACTTCCACTATCCAAAAGGAATATCTTAATAAATGAGGCATCCAGTGAAACCTATTGTGGAGCCATTCAAAGTGTGAATAATATGCTTTCACATCATATACTTGGACATGCATTTGTCATGTGCCAAGGCACTGCACATCGTAAAGACATACATGATTTCATCATAATTAAATATAAGCTTTCACATTCATGGAGTCTTCACCAACAAGGATAGCAAAATAGGCATATTTTGGTGGTTTCTTCTCTGTCCATAATTCATAATTTGTTCTCCATTAGTTTTATACGGTGAACTGGGATATAGAAGAAATCTAGTCTCAGGTTGGTTTTTACTGTTTGTATAGTATTCAACAAACTCTGAATATTCTTGTAGGTAACTCATTCATCTGTTAAATGTGCTCGGTAGTGACCTACACTCACAAGAGAGTTAAAAAAATAAAGTCAAATTTTTAGGTAATCACAGTCTTTAGGGACTGAAAGATGTCATTTCCACCATCATGGAATTCCAGTTGGAATTTTACAAAACTGAAATGTCCTCCACTAATACAACATTATTTTCCCCTCAATGTCTTTCACAAAGTATGAAGGTGGAAGGATATGCATACAGTATCCTCTCAAAAACTATCATTAATTTAAAAAAAACCCATAAAATTGTGATTTAAAGAAAAAAAAAGAATATAGGAAAACTCATTTTGACTGATATATAAAGTGTTTGTGTTTAAACTGGAAGGGATATTTTACTTACTGCAGGACCACAACAAACAGCTAGAGAGAAGGCAGTTCTTTTAGTTTCTAAGATGTTATTTTATTAAAACACTGAGATGAAAGGTCCCAGACATCTTTGAGTTCTTGCAAGTGTAGCGACAAAGGCAGTGTAAAATATGTGAATGATGGCTTTGCACAAATTTGGAAAATTTCACTACATTCTTTCTTTCCCTGAAACAAATTTACAGAATGAAATGGTATATAAAATAATGAAGTTATGGGATTACTTTCTTGTTTGCTTTAGTTTGATTTCTATCATTGTAAAACAAACAAACAGGAAAGACAACTGCAAATCTGGAAGATATTCTGAAAGTATAAAATATTTCATTGTGATTTGCAACTTCTAGTTTCTTAAAAGAAAGATAAAATATATGGTAGCATGTTTGATCCATGAAATTTAAAATTAATACTATAGGCAAAGTTCTCTGCATTTATCATTCATACATGTAAAACTTAAAATTTAATTCCTTCTATAATGGACTTCATATTCTGTTGAAAGAATTTCAGTGTATCATAGTAACACCCTGAAGACATAACAATTTTTTCCTTGTTAGTACAGAAAATCTCTGTGAATACTTTATGCTTTGCTGTATTCATTGTTGCCCTAAGTAGAGTAGGGTTCTTTTCTCCTCTAATACTATAAAATATCCCTTTCATTTTCTTTAAAACCAAGACACTAGGAAATTTTCCTTTTGGAAAATACTTTCCTGCAGAATAGCAGCCTATATCCATCACCATCACTAGGGAATGCTGACTTTGTATGTAGACTGTTTTTTAAATTGCAAGTACTTGGCAAGATTTCAAAAATATAGCTATTAAAATTCAATATCTATTTTAACACAAAGCTTCGTGATGAAAAATTTGAAAACTGCTTTTTTTTTTTAAATGATGGTAGTTCATTATTACTGTTAATATTATTGAGGAAAAGGGCTTGGTTTGGGGGTTTTTTATTTGTTTGTTTAGGTTTTGGGTTTTTTTCCCACCAAAATCAAGTATATTTTTTAAGTATATTGACTTAAAAAATACCTTGAAGAGAAAAATTTAAGCAACAATTAAGAAAGAGGCTAAATCCTTGATCTTGCCATAGCCCCTATGGCATATATCTTGAAACTCAGGGACAAAAAGCTTTCCAGTCAAGACTGTCTATTAATAATTGTGTATTACCATTCAGCAGATATGACACCTTCTGTCAACCTATAAAGTCATTTAGTTAAGATCTCAGGTCATCTTCTCTTAATACTTCCATGTCCACTATGTCAAGAGTAAACCTTAAATTTATCAAATATTAAAAGATACTAGACCAATACAAATACTTGTATCAGAAGGTAGAGAATTACAAGGTCTCCCCTGAGCCTCCTTTTGTCCAGGCTAAACAACCCCAGTTCCCCCAGCCTCTCCTCATAAGCCATGCGCTCCAGACCCTTCACCAGCTTTGCTGCCCTTCTCTGGACACGCTCCATCACCTAATGTCCTTCCTGGATTGAGGGGCCCAGAACTGAACACAGCACTCAAGATGTGGCCTCACCAGTGCTGAGTACAGGGGAAGATGGTCTTCCCTGTTCTGCTGGTCACACAGACACAGGCCAGGATGTCATTGGCCTTCTTGGCCACCTGGATGCACTCCTGTCCCGTGTCTGGCCGTCTATCCACCAGTACCCCCAGGCCCTTTTCTGCTGGGCCACCTTCCAGCCCCTCTGCCCCCAGCCTGTGGCCCTGCCTGGAGTTAGTGTGATCCAAATGTAGGACACAGCATCTGGTCTTCTTAAACCTTATGCTGTCTTATTTCAGCCAATTTATTCAGCTTGTACAGGTCCCTCTTCAGGTCATCCCTACCCTCCAACATATCTACACCCTGACCCAGCTTGGTGTCATCCATGAATTTGCTAATGGTAGGCTCAATCCCCTCATCAAGATCATCAATGAAGATATTAAACAGGGCAGGGCCCAGCACAGATCCCTGGGGAACACCACTGGTGACTGGCCACCAATTGGATGCAGCATCATTCACCACCACTCTCTGGGCCCGGCCATCAGCCAGTCCTTAACCCAATGAAGAGTGCACCTGTCCAAGCCATGAGCTGCCAGTTTTTCCAGGATAATGCCATGGGAGACTATCAAAGGCTTGACTAAAGTCCAGGTGGACAACAACCACCTCATCTACTAGACAGGACACCTGGTCATAAAAGGATANCCCCTCCCTGGGCTTGCCCCTCTGCCGGTCCTTAACCCAATGAAGAGTGCCCCTGTCCAAGCCACGAGCTGCCACCTTTTCCAGGAAAATGCTGTGGGAGATGGTGTCAAAGGTTTTGCTGAAGTCCAGGTAGACAACATCCACAGCCTTTCCCTTATCTACTGGGCAGGTCATCTGGTTATAAAAGGAGATAGGGTATGACCTGCCCTTACTAAACATTTGCTGGCTGGGCCTGCTCCCTTGGTTATCCTGTATGTTCCCTGTGATCACACTCAAGATGGTCTGTTCCATAATCTTTCCTGGCACACAGGTCATGCTGACCAGTCTGTTGTTCCCCAGATCCTCCTTCTGGCCCTTCTTGTGGGTGGATGATACACTGGCTAACCTTCAGTCATCTGGAACCTCCCCAGTTAGCCAGGACTGATGATAAATGATGGAGAGTGGCTTAACAAGCTCTTCTACCAACTTCCCCATCACTCTAGGATGAATCACATCTGGTCTTACAGACTTGTCAGCATTTAAGTGGCTCAGCAGGTCACTAACTGCTTCCTCCTGGATTGCAGGGCATCCATTCTGTTCCCCACCCCTGTCTTTTAGCTCAGGAAACCAGCTGTCCTGAGGATGATCAGTACTACTGTGGAAGACTGAGAGAAAGAAGGTGTTAAGTACCTCAGCCTTTTTCTCATCTTAGGTCATGATAATTATCCTTTACAGAAGTGGCCAGATTAAGTTATAATTGAGCTTTTACCTCTCTAATGTTTCTTTCTGCATGACCTAATTACATCCTTAAATACCTTCTGATTTCCTGCTCCTTTTTTCAGAAGCGACATAACCTCTCTTTTCCCCCGAGTTCCTGTGAAAGCTCCCTGCTCAGCCAGGCCCATTTTTCAGCACATTGGGACAGCCTGCTCCTGTGCCTTCAAGATTTCTTTCTTAAAGTATATCCAGCCTTCCTGGGCCTCTCTGTTTTTAAAGGCTGTTTCCCAAGGCACTTTCTGAATCAATGTCCTGAATAGGCCAAAGTCTGTCCTCTGAAAACCCAGGGTAGAAGTTTTGTTGATGACTCTCTTTACTTCACTGAGTATTGAAAACCATCATGTCATGGTTGCTGTGCCAAAGAAATACATTTTGTAGGAACAAATCATCTTGGGGTTTATTTTGACACAATGTTTAACTGAGTTGGGTTGACAAATCAGATTTTTTTTGCCTCTCTGGTCAAAATAACGTTTTAACAATCTGATTGTAACTTACATTTCAAATCAAATAGTGTCTAGCAGCGGATGCAGCTGATAAATTTGCCAGCCTGAAATTTGCAACAAAATTCTTCTGGATGCTTAGAATTGCTGTTTGAATTCTGGATGCTTTAGATTGCTGTTGGAAGACAAGGATGAACCAACAGAAATTCCCCTTTCTCTTCTACAGTCATAGTTTGCCTTCATTAAGAACATCAACAAATGGAGACCTACCCTCAAGGTGTTACCAGAACTCTGCTTTTCCTTGATCCTGGTAGTGGTTCTGAATGGAAGAATATTGTATTTTAGGGGGTAGTGATTCCCAGTACAGTAAACCCAAGCAGGCCCAGGCCTGTGCTGAGCTGAACGTACAACCTGGGCTTCAATTCTGTGTTATGCAGCATAAATCCCGTTTCTGCACGATAACCTCAGCCAGCTAACAGAGCAACCAACAGGCGGCTCCCACTTACTCTTACTGGTGCTTGTGCCACCTACATGGCCTTATCTTTATCTAAGTGTGCAGAAAGAAGTTTTCCTGAGAACATAATTTCCCTTTCAACTGTACAGAGGACAAAAGAGTTTTTCCTTGTAAGAAAATCCTATCGTAACTTGAATGACTGAAAGGGGAGTAGCTCTGCTATGGATGGGGTCGGTGTGATGTACAGCACAAGGAGTCCTCTTTGATGCTACACTGCTCAGGGCTTTCATCATCTAAAGGGACACAAGACTATCTGTATTACTACAGAGTGTTAGCTCTAACAAATAGCATTATAAATGATAACTTTAAAAGTCTAAGTGGCTTTCTACTGGGATCATAATGAATTATGCCCTTTTTCTAAGACATTATTTAACATAACTCGTATTACAGAAGCATAACTATCCCTGCAGTGCAGGTCTGATATTTTCCTATGAACCTGGAAATCCACAGATGTAAAACAAAGTTCATGTAACAGAACAGGTACTAAGTCTTAGCCCACAGGAAACATCAGATAATTAAAGTTTGCTTACACATCTTCCTTAGAGACTTTTCCTTTGTTCCTGCCTGTATGTTGCTCTCTACTTCCCTTTTATCTTTTCCTCTGAAGCATCTAATTATTCCTGATTTAATCCTACCTATGTAGTTATCAACCTTATCCTTTTTTCATAAACTGTGTTGCACAGGGAGACGACTTGTTTATAATGCTTAGGCTGGCTTATGCCAGATCCGATCCCATTTCTGAAAAGGCAGACTGGGGCCATACAAGCCTCTCATTTTGAAACCACTGTGCTTGTGAGTATCTTGTATCCTCTGACAAGGAGCATGTATTATGTGTGATGCTGTTTTTCAAATGGTTAGGCCAGAGCAGTCCTGGAACCAAGGACAGGGAGGTGAACAACCAGAAAGCCTATATTCAAGACAAAGGCATCAGAATTGGACTAGTGAGATGACAGAAAAAAGAAGTGCAGGGCTCCAAACTTTGTATTTAGCTACTGGGCTAATGTACATCTCTGTAGCGGAATAATGGAGTAAATGCGGTGGATATGCACATAGGAAGTGTTAATGGCACATTTGAAGGTGCTGTTAAGGGCAGTAGGACAGATTCTACCATCTTGAACACTTTGTGTCACATGCCATGCAGGTGCAATGCAGACAATACAACACTTTAAGTGTTTTCCTGGGCAAAATAGCTTAAAACACAGAGTCATTAGGGTTTAGGCTGTAAACAAAAGGAAAAGAAAGTTGATTACAACCAGTATAAAGCAAAATGGATAAAGTTCTGAAGCTGATAATATAAGCATCTCTGAGTTTCCTTTACACAGCAGACATTACTCTGTTAGCATTAAACTATCTGTTTTCTGTCTGAAGAGCCTTTAGCAAAATATGTTTTGGAGACAGTCATAAAAGACTTGGAAGAACAAAGGAAAATTTGTTACTTAAATGCGTGGAGTCAAGTCCTGTAACTGTGCTTTTCTTGGAATTTTTGATGATCTGAAAGTAATGAGGAAAGTGTGATTTGGGAGATTAATTTCAAATCCCAGCTCTTGCAATTTCTTATTCCATCAACAGAATTTATATCCTCAGGCCTGAATATAACTTAAATTTTGTTTTTCTAGCACTTATTTCCTTCATATATGCAATTACAAAGTTTTTTGCTTTACTGAAATCACACAGAATTTAGCTGGCTAAAAAGAAAAAAAGAGAGAGAAAGATGGAGACTAGATACTAAAGCTAAACTTAGGACTTATGATTTTGGATTAAAAAATCAGAAAAAAACTACTGGGTTTGTAAATCCTGAATTCCTCTAATACATTTTTTCATTAATTTGTACACATCATATGGCATGCTTGTTTCATTTTCACCCTGAGGCTGTCTTCTACACTAGAGATCAAACTCAAGGCAAGTCCTTTCAAGTGAAACAAATTTGTCTTACAGGGTTGTTTTGGGGTTTTTTGTTTTTCTTTTTTTCTCCCCAAAAAAATATTTTAAAGAATAACATACATCTTTAAGTTTTATAATTTTTCTCTCTCTCCATTTACTTGTGAAATTTATGGCTGCTGTGTTTTCAAGAGGATGTCAGTATCTTTTTGTATCAAACAAAGCCAAAATATGGCTACAAGAACCAAAAGAATCCTTGTAGATTTTTTTTTTTCTGTTTTGCTTTCCTCTTACCATCATAACTCATTGGCTTAGGAATTCTGTCTTCACTATGTCCCACATAAAATATTAAATACCTATGTCCCAAAAACCTGAGAGATGCACTCAAAGGAATGTATTTGGAATTTGGAGAACAGTGGTTTCATCATATTCTTCACCTCTGGACCAGCACATCGTTTTCCTTCACTGTATATTTCCACAGCTGATCAGGCAATCTGTTTGTAAGTTTTTCCTCAAGGCTTCTTTCTTCTCCAGCAAACATAAAAATAACCACAATGCTGAGAAGAGGGCATAAATGTTCATAAGATGAATTTCAAAGTGCTAAATATACAGTCCAGTGTAGAATTTAACAAAAATTCCCCTAGACTGTGTTACTTGCGCACAAATAATAATTTTGTTTCATGTGTACTTATGCAATTATTTTCAATTTGGTTTAGAAATCTGTGAAACTAATGTGGTTATAAAAACCACAAATATCTAATTTTATTTAGTTTTAACTTTTTGGTTGGTTTCTTTTTAATCCTTTTTTATTCTTTTTAATTTTTAATTTTGAAGTTTGTCTGTCTGACAAGTGCCAGCATTTCTCAAAAGCCATCCTTGTAAACAAGGCTGAAGGACCAGCAGTACATTTTTGTTTTTCCATTTCAGTTCACTTATCAGTGTTGAGCCCAAAACTTTTACCTGAGCTCCAAGAGACACTGGTAGCCATTATTTTGACATTTACTCATGTAGTCAATCTTTGCTGATGCCCAGGCACTGGCAGCGGGAGCTGCAGGGGCTTCTGTGAGCAGCAGTCAGGGCTGCCCTGTGCCAGACATGGATGGTTTCAGCTGGCTCCAACCAACACGAGGGAGAATAAGGCTCAGTCCAGCAGCCAAGGTGGTGGTGTCTCAGGTAACATACACTGAAGAAAGAGGAAAAAAAAGTCAGATAGACAGTAGAAGAGGGGACCAAAAAAAAAAGGGAAAACAGTGAAGAAAGCACCAAGGTGAGAAGAAGAGAAGATGGTGCTCTGCAGGGGAGCAGATACCTACACTGGGGCTTACGGACGACTCCATNAAAGGACAGGGTCTGACAGCCGGGAAGGGGTCACTGGGTTCTGTTCTGTTTGCTGTTACTGTCATAGTTGTTGTTGTTTTGTTTGCCTTGATATATATATATATATATTAGTAAAGAACTGTTATTCTTATTCCTCATATCCTGGCCTGAAAGCCTCCTTAATTTCAAAATTATAATAATTCGGAGGGGAGGGAGTTATATTTTCAGTCCAAAGGGGGCTTCTGCCTCCCTCAATAGACACCTGTCTTTCAAAACCTTGACACATGGATGGTTTCAGCTGGCTCCAACCAACACGAGGGAGAATAAGGCTCAGTCCAGCAGCCAAGGTGGTGGTGTCTCAGGTAACATACACTGAAGAAAGAGGAAAAAAAAGTCAGATAGACAGTAGAAGAGGGGACCAAAAAAAAAAGGGAAAACAGTGAAGAAAGCACCAAGGTGAGAAGAAGAGAAGATGGTGCTCTGCAGGGGAGCAGATACCTACACTGGGGCTTACGGATGACTCCATGCCTGAGCAGATGAATATTCCTGAATGCACTGCAGCCTGCAAAAAGCCTGTGCTGGAACACAGGATGAGAATAAAAGAAGCAGACAAGAAAAAATGCTGTGTACTAACCATACCCTCCCCAAGACAGACACTGTGCCAATAGTTGCCTCACTAAAGGTACTGAGTGCACCCTGTGGAGGTAACCAACCAGTGGGGAGGAAAGGAGTAGGGAGTGATAGAGCAAAGATGGTCACAAGCCCTGATTCTCATGAAAGACTTTTTCACCACAGCATTTTCTGGAAAGAAATATAAGCAATCCTGAAGATTTCTGGAGGATTTTAGAGACAATTGTTTGACACTGCTGATTAACAAGCTGATTAAATGAATAAGAAAAAAATGTTGGGGATATTAAGGTTCATGACAGACGCAACTGCAGCAATCAAAAAATCGTGTTGTTTTAGCTACTCAGAGAAGTCAGTTAAATAAAAAGTAGAAGCTTGGACTTGCAAACTTGGACTTGAAGAAAACAGGTTTCATTTTGTGAATGAATAAATGAATGAATGAATGAATGAATGAATGAATGAATCTGGTTACATTTCCTATGGGAAGCTGACCTGAATAGTAAAGGAGTCGAGGAGAGATGCTGGACAAACTTCTTCAGGCACAAGAATGGTCCAAATCACCATTTAGAAGATCAAACTGGTACAACATGACTCCAAGTTGGTTGAACAGTGAGCACCTGACTCAGCTCAAATTAAAAAAAAAAAAGTAATAAAAAAATAGAATACAGGAAGCATAAATGAAGACAGGATATCCAGAAGGAATACTGAAACATTGCCTGAATATGAGAGATAGAAATAGGAAAAACAAGTCTCAAGTAGAATTGAAATTAATCATGGAAGAAAGAAGAGTTCTTTCCTCTATATCAGCAGCAAAAAATGAACTAAGAAAATTTTTGCCCTGCTATGAATTAATCATATTTAGTTGAAAGAAGAGTTTGAAACTCCTTTTTGATTGTTAGATCTGCACTTAAACATTTTAAAAAATAAACACTAAGATAATATTCTATAAATTCAAACATTAATCATTTCTGAGGAGTCTGGGGATATATTAATGGTTTATGATATGACTTACAGGATGGGAAATAGTATTCAGAGGGTGATTTATGTTTTTAAATGTGTTGATTTACTGCCTTGTCTGCAATTCTGTTAATTTATACTTCTTCTACCTGTAAATATTGATCAAATATATAATCTTAAAGCTATTATTCAGACTGAATCATTAAAAAAAATTAAATTAAAAAATCTCTTGAAACATTTATTTTGAGAATTTGATTTTTAATATAAATCTTGAGATATATTTTATAATTCTATTTCCTTCAACCTCACAAACTAGGTCTTTTACCCTCAAATTTTGTTTCTTTAGACTCTAAATTTTAAAATACTTTCCAAAAAGAATCACTGTCATTAAAAACTACTTTTAGAGCCAACAATCATTATAATAATGGATGTAAATTGGATCAGTCTTTCTTGAATTATTTCTCAAATAGTACATACTCCTTCCAAAAAAAGTACTGAAATATTTCAGTCTCCCACTTTATATTGTGAAATCATTTCCAGTTCAGATTTCATTAATTTGCTATGCTCATGAACAAAGTCTGTTCTGTATTGCTTTTTCCTTGTTTGTTCTCTCTTTCCCTCATTTTTTTTCCTGCCTGCAATACACGTATTGTTTTAGGCTTCTTCTGACATTCAGCTTTATCTAGCAACAAGAATAACGTCTCCAGAGGTAGATTGTCTGCATCTTTCCTAAGGCCTCTTTTTATTTGAAATGTAACAGTCAAGAATATCTGCCAAGAATACAACATGCTATTTCTCCTCATCCCACAATTCATCATGCTTTTTCTCTTCATCCCCAATTGATTGGGGTATTTTCTCAGACTACTGTCAATATAGCCTTGAAAGTTCTTCATAGAGAAAGTTTTTATCTTGAACTGCAAGGTGCTGTTTTGTTGTCTTCTAAAGTGTGTTTCTACCTCCTGTAATAATAGCTGTAATCTGAATGCTACCAAAAGATGCTCAAGACTTCATTCCTTATACTGTATTTCTCCACTTCAGGGTATCTTCTGATGTGTGCTTCTTCTTTGGTTTGACATTTCCTCTCTCTTTTTACTGACCGGAGGCTATTTCACAAATAAACTCATAAAGGGAAAATAGGTAGCTACAGCTGGGTAAGTGTAAACAAGCAATTTTGTACTGCTCTAAAGTCCTTTTACTGGTGAAAATCAATAAGTAGATCCAAAAGAAAACAATCTCTCCTACACAGAGGACAAGTGTTATAACCAGATGAGAAAGCCAGAAAAATGAGGGAAAATAGACTAAAATAATTTTAAAGCATTAAGTATGGTAACATTGCACATTGGTCTCCAACATTAATTGGCTCTTAAAAGACAGAGCTGCTGTAATGAACTAATATAGAATTAAAACACACACTGCAAAATGCTTTGGTACCTTTTTCAATGCCTTTTCTCACAATCTAGGATATTCCACCTATATGCAGAGACAGCCACAAGGTTTGTGAAATTAAATAGTGAGGATGCGGCCCTAACCATTTTATGATGCAATCTGTTTAACTGAAATGGAATGAAAAAATAAAATCCAAATCTTTTGGCAGGGGAAGGGAACATCTCTCCTAAAACAAATCTTCCAAGTTTTTCAAGTTTGAACTTCACTTTTTTCGCATTGTTGCAATAGAAAATATGTATAAATAGTTACATGTGTGTATACCAACACACACACACACACAAAAGCATATATAAGTTAGGGATTTAGAGATCATCATCATGGGAGAGTTCGTATTACTGGTAAATAGGCATGATATCTATGTTCACTTTCAGTATCTAATCACAACCTTACAAATATCCAGAACCCGTATGAAGAATCTCTTATTTTATCTGTTGCCCAGACTTTACCTCTATTTGCCTCTTCCCTACAAAAAGTTCCTACAAGAAAAACGACAATTTTTTTTCCAATCCTTGTCCCTTTTTTAAAATCTTTGTCTTTTCAGCTGAATTCTTCAGCTGATTTCTTCAGTTGAATTCTTACACTTGCTTACCTATAAATTATTTCTGTTTTTACAGAAGATACCTGGAAAAGCCGGCTTCAAGCTGTTTTGTCAAAGAGGTATGCAGTCCTGCTCCAGCAGCCTCTGAAGTTCATGCCTCACAACTAAGACTGGCTTTATTACTGGTTTAATACTGGGAGTTTTCACCATTCTAACTTTTATCCTTCCTAGAAAATGCCCATACCTCATGCTTCTTTTAGCATAATCATAATACCAAAGAGTAGTAATAATGAGAGAGAAGGAGGGGGTGATACTGTGAAATAGAGGTATGATGAAGTCTTCTACATTATGACAAAATCATTTTATTTTACCTGATAGATTTTTTTTGATAGCACTGAAACATCTAACTGAAGATATAACCTTGGAAAAGGAGTTTGAATGCTCCCAGCTATAAATGCAGAACCATTACATCACAGTGCTGCTTTAGTGAACAATATGACTGAAGCATTAAAAGAAACCAGCTAATTTAACCTAATTTTCTAGTCATTACCATAGAAAATACGTATCCACAGACCATAATAAAGAAAAAAAAACAACAACCCAACAAGAAACCAAAAAAACCCCTTTGCAAAATATATAATTTATAATGGTATCATCAAATTTATATGCAAATAGAATATGGACTATACAACTGCAGAGTGCTCATTTATAACCCAGCACGTTGTTACAGCCTTGCACACAAATGAGTGAAGTAAACCATGGCGTGATAAGTGTAAGGAAATGAAGACCTGTAGCATATGTCTAATGAAATAAATGAAAGTTTTGATCAGATTAACAACTCTTGCTTTGGGTTGCAATGGAAGCTGTGAAATTCAGATAACTTCTGCTGCCACTCTTACTACTCTGGCAATATGGGATAACAGATAGTTTTGTCATATACCATGTCTTATTTTCACAGTCTTTCAGGAAGGGAAACTATTTTTATACATCTTACATATGCATTTGTGTTGACAAGATGTATACATCTTTAAGATCCACTAAAATAGAACTTTAAATTTATATATATACACCTAGCCCTATATTTATTGAGGATAATCTTAAGAATGCTCTTAAGAATGGTTTTACACAGCTTGTGTACACTTCCTGTGCGGTTTGTAACATCTAATTGGAATAAATATAGAATCATATCAAAACACATTCTTTTTCTGTGATTGCATCAGTTCAAAGGGACATAATATAATTGGGTTTTTTTATTTATTTATTTTTATTTAACTTTTATTAGTTGGTTTGACCTTTGAATGGTGAGACAAAAGAACAGGCTAGCTAACAGGAAATACAGTGATAATCCTTGGGGTAAAAAAAGGACTTTGAACCAAAAATTTTACTCATTTTGGCTACCTATATTTTGAAAAATTATTAAACGTAAGTTGTCCCATTGAATCCTGTCCCCTTTGAGTTCAATGAATAAAAAGACAGCATGTTATTGAGTCAAAAATGTGAATCTCTGAAACTTTGAATGCAACCATTCAGATTTTGCCTTACAGTAGGATTTATATTCTGAAACAGTATAAAATACAGATTGCACAAAAATAGACCCTCATTTCTGCAAGTGATTGAACATGAAGAAATGAGAATTAATTTTTATGGGTTGATTCAGTACAAAATATATCTAGCCCTGAAAAACAGCTCAGGCAAGTAGTCCACATTCTGGATAGAGGAAGTGACATAGAAAAGACATATGCCTGCCTCCTCAATATTTAAAGTGTTCACCAGAAGGCATAGAATTTCTTTGTTCTAAGTAGTTTCAAGAGAAATGTGTTAGTGGCAATTTATTGAGTGTCTGAGTTCACTTTCACTAGAACTTACCCGTTTCTTACCAGAATTTACTCTTTCCTCTAGTGTTAGTGGAAAATGTTTTTTGGATCAATGTCGAATACAAGAAAAAAGCTGCCCTAGATTACAATGTAAGACATAATCAGTAGTATGTATTCTATTATCATTTTCACAAGCTGTTAAAACCAGGTGAGGCAGTATTTGTGTCTCCTACCATGACTCATCCCTGGTAACTTCCTCCGGAGAGCGAGCTATCTCTGTTAATGGGCCATCAAGGACCCACCTCATGACTCATATAATCACATCATCCCATTATGAGATGCTCCACCCAGGGGGGAGGAGCCCAGCATTCCCACCTGGATATAATCTGGTGTTTGGAACACACAAGCAGTCCTTACTTACTGGATTCCCAGAAGACAAGAGTGACCACTGGACCTTCAGGTGAAGACCAGACCTTTGTGCAGGATCACTGCTTCAAAAGAACCACTTCATCTGGACTGCTACCACCACCCTGACTAACAGGGTGTCAGGTTGTATCCTGACTCTGTCTGTGTTCTTGTACTATTGAATTTATTTTAATTTTCCTATTAAATTATAATTCTGACTTGTGGTCTCCTACGGGTTTGTTTTCAAACTAGTACAAAAGCAAAGAATTGGGGTTTTTCTATTTATTTTTAACTTCTATTGTTGTTTGCATACAAAAGTTCATAATCAGCTAAAGTGATATGAACCCCACATCAGTTTGTGAACCTCAATTGTATATGCTGTGATACTAATTTCTTAGCAGGATCCATTGAAGGAAGAGGAGATGTGCACCACTCTGGTTTTCTCTTGTTTTCTGAGAAAGTGCCAGAGGAACACTGACCCAGCAGAGACCTAGAAGTCATCTTCAGATTCCTTCTAGCGATTCTATATAAATACTTAGTTTTATAGGAGTTAAAAATGATTTTTAGAGAAGCTCTCATAGAAGTCTACATAGAATGTCAGTATATTTGTGTTGACAAATCAGTAACACAAGATGGTGGGGATTCGCCTGAATACTCACTAAGCTGTATATACATTGTGTTAGAAATCATAATTTTTGTACTAGGGTAAAAAACCAAAACAAACCAGAAAAAACCAAACCAAAAAAAAAAAAAATAGAAAAGACCAAGGTGGAATTTTGACAGAGGAGCTTAATAAATAGTCCAGACAGTCCAAACTCTGTCATTTAGCAGAAAATTATTAGCTATTGCTACAGTTTTGAAGACATGGATTGCAGCCCAGATATTTAGCTTCCTGCAAGTAATAAAAAAAGGCATTATGCTAGCAGTTTAGTTTTTTAATAAAGTTAACTTTGGTTCATGGAATTTTAATACTATTACAGTATAGGGCACTTGAAAGTTAAGCATGTTTCCATCTCTTTTGTTAAGGTAGTGTGCTTAAAATGGGCATAAGTTGTGCTAGGTTTATTTGCATTTGCAGAATGTTTTGCTATACAAGGCTGAATGAGCACTTCATCTAGGTCTGCAGTGAAGAAAGACTGGTGAGATCACTGTGCTGACTGTACCTGAAGTTCAAGACTAAAGCTGTTGGCATTCAGTGTTTTGTTTTTTGTTTTTTTTTTTAATTGAGAAAGCACATAATAATAATTTACAGAATTGCACACAAGTACAAATAAACATGCTAGGGATTAGAGAAGTTCTCAGTGCTGCCCTGGGCCAATCTGGAGTGACTGGGTCTAGAAAAAGGCAGGCAGTTAGGAAATGCTCTGGGCACAATATGGAATTGAAATGTTTGTGAGCTGAATGTGATATGTGTGGTTAAAGAAGCTCACATACACTTGATATGAAAAAAGATGTAGAAGATTAAGATCTGTAGAGGGGCTTGTACTTTCCCATAACACTTCAAAGGAAAACCCATTAAAATTGCTTCAGAGTTTAAGGGTCAAACACAGGACACCACATAAGCTTCACAATGCTGAAAGCTGTTTTTAGCAACAAATAGATATCAAAATTAGCTCAGTTTTCCAAAATGCATAGAAACAGAGAAAAAGGGCATTTTGAGTGTAAAGGGGTAGCAAGCATAGAAAAGTGACCTCATTGAATACGTCTTCCTTTTGCCATTTTCTTCTCCTTTACAGAATTGGAGACTTTGAAAGACTGGGATGAATTCTCTGTGCTGCAAAAAATAATTCCCTACTAGCTAAGCTGGCAGTTTCAGGGTTTGCATCACTGTAGAAATGAACTCACTATCTTACCTTTATGAAGTTAAACATAATCCTACTGAGGTAGCAGACTTGCATATAAACACTTCCTTTACATGTTTGCAATTACTTGGGCACGCTGATCCCTGTTTCAAGACATAATGGCAGTGATGATGATGATAAAGTAGGTACTGTCCTTTGAAAAACTTACTAGTCATCTATGTTGCAACTGGTCTTGATAGTTCCCTTTTATTTGTTTGTCCCACCTGTATTTCACATAAATATTCACTTTCATTGTGAAATATATAAAGGCCTTCTTATAAATCATATTTCTAAGATTTTAATTTACATGTTTTCTGGTGTGTGTTTCTTCTGCTGCTATGTTTGCATAATATAGTTTTGCCCTCAGAAGACAGCCAAATGAAAATTTACATTATGTTATATAAATTATATGATATATTGTAAAACTTAAATTGTATTTCCTTCTTTCTTAATAATTTTCTCTCAAAGGGGATATGTTTTAAATTTCCAGCAACTCTAGCAAAATAAAAGCTCAATATATATGCCAGTTTAGTAATGATTTTGTAATCAATTACAGAAAGAGTAATAGATTGGAATTATTAGAATACTGGTACTTCTGCTTACCTGAAGTAAAAGGTTTTGGTGGTTTTGTTTTTCTTTTTTTCTTTTTAAGGACATTTTAATTAATTCAGGTTTTGATTTTCTTCTTTGCTATTATTGGGTATATCAGTCATTTTGAAGTATGTTTGTGATTATCTGTTTTATCAGATCTGATAAAGCATCCCACAGACTTTTTGTGTGAAGAATGGGATGTGAATGAGAAAATCTGGCAGAAAACAATTCATTGCCTATTTATAAGAGATTCTTGCTAGGTACCTTGGTTCAGCCACAACAAACCTCTTAACAAACACAATAATATTTTCTGCAAATATGCTGTTTAGTGTGATTAATGTTGTGCCTGATCTCCCCCAGGACACGCTTGGCCCTCCTGGCTGCCAGGGCACTGCTGACTCATATGCAACTTTCCATCAACCAGGACCCCCAGGTCCCTTTCCATGTTGCTGCTTTCCATCCTGTTGTTCCCTGGTTTATAGACCAGGGTTACACCATACCACATGCAGAATCCACCACTTTTCCTGGTTAAACTTCACATGGTTGGTGATTGCCCATCTCCCTAATTTGTTGAGGTCTCTCTGCAGGACCTCTCAGCCCTCGAGGGTGTTGACATTTCCTCTAAATTGAAACTGCTTTGATTTGGCCTAATAAATATATTTTTCCACTACCAGTTCTAGAAATAAAAAAGGAAGTTTTAAGCCTTCTCATCTTTATTTGGAAATGTTTAATATTTAGATGTCAATACTATGGCTCAGTTCACTAATAGCAAGAAAGACAATCAGATGCATCAGATTTATAACCTTAAGTAACTATATTGTGCCAATGCATTTTTGCTTTAAGCATTATTTCCTATTTTTAATTTAGGTAAAGTTTATGTCAAGTGTTTGCACTTTTTATATAAATAAAACCAAATCAAGCAGTAATACTGTGTTTTCTATTGAATTTGTTTTCATCACCGTAAGCACAGGCAGGGAAGATTAGGGAAAAAAAAAGGAAAAAACATGCCATTACTCACCTCTTAACATTTAACCAAATGTTATATGGCTCAGGCTATGATACATGCATCCTAAAGTGGTAGAATCTCTAGACTGACCCCAAAAACCTATGCTCTTCTACCGCTGACACCCAAGTATTTAACCTTCTTTCCCTACTTCTCTTCAGCATCTTCTTCGAATAATGGTTCTTCCAGGAACATGACTGCAAAAACTCTCTGCACTTCTTGCTGCACACAAATTAAGATGTGAAAATCAATGGGTCTGTCCTCAAGGAGCTGCATTCTGACCTTATGACCTCACATAGTTTCCAGCCAGCTACTCAGTCTACTGGCCTAACTTGTTATCTTAGCACACTCCACATTCACATCCTATTTTTTTCAGGTGCATTTCAGTCCTGCACTCACCTTTCACTGACTTTCAGGTTGTAATTTTCTACCTATTACTTAACTGCTTAACCCTTGATTTTCCATTAAGTTTAGGCATAAATTTGCTCGAAGAATTTATTCTCATATAAAGAAATACTGCACAAAGAGAAGCTTAACCTTATTTATTGTGCACCCTTTGAAGCGTCATTTTCTCCTAAGCTGTCAGTTTCCCTGAACACAGTTAACTCTCAGTGAAGCATTTTATCTTCTGAGGAGAAAAATTTTGTATTCTAAACCAGAAGCCTGTAGCACGTATTAATGAATGGAATCAAGCTTGGAATATCCTGGGGGTTTTTTTAATTTAGTATTTATGTGTGAATTTATCCTTGGTAGAAGGAAAAGGGAAACCCAAAAAAAAGATTTGGAGATACAATGCTGAATAAGTCTGCACTGGAAGTTTCCTACACATGAATGAGAAATGTAGAAATAAAACTGTCCAGCCACAGATTCAATAGGCAATGTAACCATTCTCAAACCACAAAATAATAGTATGCAAATTGTTTTCAGAAAGTTCCAGAAAACAAATCCCGTCAACCAGCATAGAAACTTTATTTGAATCAAGTAAAATTTATTCCATTGCTGCAGGCAGCCTCTCATCAGAGGAACTGACTTATACTATATAATAGAAGGAGTATAAGCTTCAGGTCTCTGAAGGGAGACACAGTGGAACAAAACAGCAGCAAAGATCAGAGTACCTGGTGTCTGCTTATGGTGGGAAGTGAGAGTGTGTCATTAGGAATGGTATAAACCAATGTTAGCACAGGTAGTGACAGCCAAAGCAGCATGTGTTGGCATCACAGCTTGGCAAAGGATATTAGAATCCATTCAGAGACTTCAAACCTTTTTAAGCCTCTCCCACATCTACTCTCCAACAAGTCTGAAGCTTGAAATGCATTCTTCTTTGTAATATTAGTATCAGAAGGGAAGGAAAAAGGATTCAGAAGAACACTGATCCATCTGTTAGCCACTGATCACTCCTTATGATTTCAATAAAATGAAGCAACAAAAATTGAATAACATGAGAATTTGCCCACAAAATGGTCTGAAGCTCATAAAGCATCTCTCCACAAAGGTTACATTAAATGTTTTCTTGTTCACATTTACTATATGCCTTAGACTGTTCTGCTGAGTTTACACTTTCAAAGACTCCAGACCAAAATGCACAAAATATTTTGGAGAGAATAGGTAACTGTTACTTGCATAAAAGGTAGTACAAGACTTTCATCTTCCTTCCTCACAGCATGCAGGAAAAACTGGCATCAAAATACAACTACTCCCAAAATAAATTCAGAGCAAATGTATAGACATTACTGCAATCTCATTACAAGTTCTTTAAACTATCTGGGTCTACAGAGAGGAGCTGCCTTTTTCCTGAAGGCAAAATAGTTTCTGCATTTTTCTGACTTTGTCTTTCAACTTCATTTGTAAATCCATTCATCTGCAATATGAAAGGAAAAAAAATTATCTTAATCTGGGTTAGAAAAAAGAAAAGATAAAGAAGACAGCTAAAACAGATGAAAAAGTAATTTTATAATTAGTTTTTCAAATAATTAGTGAGCAATTTCTACTTCAATAATTAAAATAAATCATTACTATTTAATTATTGATATACCGAATAAAAAACCATTATACTACTGAACAGGTCTCCGCATCTGCAATGAAGAGCAACAGAGTGTAACCTCATGGTGGAAAAAGAAAGGCTCCTGTACGTATTGCACCACGCTTAAGGGCCATTCACTTGCAATTTGGAAGCCTACCATTCATTCATTTGGCACCTCCTGATCTCTCATCTCCAAATCCTAAGGCTGCTGTACAGTGACGTTGCCCTGGTGTCCTGAGTACTCTTACCCTCACGGCCCAGCTTTGGCAGAGTGTGAATTGTTATCATGCTGGATTTCTTACAGAAAATAATGGATGCCCAGAGAAACAGACTTGTCTGCAGTGCCCATTGCTATTCATGGCAGGCCACTGGACAGAATGTTTCTATTGCCTTCTCTTCCCTTTATCTATGTTTTTATTTGCATGTTTGTTTTTTGCTCAGTCTTGGGTACCTGAAATTGGTGAATTCTATCAGCTGTAGGCCGCACAAGGGAGTTTCTGTACCTGTAAGCCTCTCCCAGTTTTTTGCTCCATGGCATAAGTAACAGAGTTGTTTTGAGTTGGGTTGGGATTTTTTTTGGTTTTTTCGTGCAAAGATAATACAGAATAGAATAAGAAAAGTGATAAGAAAAAGTGATAAGAAAAGCTTCTCTACAAATTATTTTCAGTTTAAAAGTGTTTTAACCCTGACTGCAGTCAGGAGTGAGAGGATGAATAAAGAAATAAGGTTTTATTTGAAGATTAATTTAGGAAATAAGCATAAGAATTTATTTTTTTCCTACAGTTCTGGTCTGAGTTGAAAATAGACCTTTACAATTCATGTTAAAAGAAAGTGGACATAGGTTTAGTTTGAGTTTCTAGAAGAATTTTAACAGATTAAAAAAACCGAAACAAACACTGTCAAAAACAGTCCACATTTTAATCTTTCACAGAATATCTGAGTCACTGTTTTAATCAACAACTATATTAAAAATATAAACTGTTTGTAAGAACACCTGTGGGGAATAAAACTGCAGCGAAAAGGAGAAAACATTTAATAATGGAAATAATTATCTCTTGAAAAAATGAAGAAGCCAATATGATGAACAGGTAAAAAGTCCACAGAGTAATACTATGAAAAAGTAATCTCATAGCACAATGTAACAAGGATGCTTTTTGATTATAATAAAAATGAGTTTGAAAAATGGAATATAGAGATACCAACTAATTAAGAATGTGGTCTACAGGCATATATTTTACCAATGAAGTAAAAAATTGGAGATGTTTTGAGATCTGAATCATAAAAGAAAAGCTGACTGGGAAATTATAGGACTAATCCAAGAACCTGTCAGCGTTCATAAATATTTAATTATAAGAAAAAAAGATTTCAGCCTTACCTGATAGTCAGTTTTGTATCTGTAGTAAAAAAAAACCCAATAACTTGTAAAATAAACAAAAACAATAACTTGCAAAATAAACATTCTTTTCCCAGTAAGGTAAATTAAGCAAGGTACAAATCCAAAAATCCTTAAATAAAAATTGTAAATACAAGATTTCCTATGGCTATTCTCTGGAGCACATTCTAAACTTTTTTGCTATTTCATTCTGTACTTAGAGCATCTCTACCAATGATTTCTTCAGAACTTCCAACCTTCATAATGTCTGGAGGTTTCAGCAACTGTGTAAAACAACTCTTCTAAGTGCTCCAGGACATAGTTTTGCTAATCCAGTATTTGGCAATTTATTCTGAGTCAATACTCAAATATTTGTTAGTGTGGTACTCCAGCTTTTAACATTGTAATTATTTTAAGTGTCAAGTAAAAACAAGCTGCAGAGAAGTAACAGCCATTAATTTTCCAATAGCACATTTTGCTATGATTTAGTCCTTTTGACTTAATAGATATAAATTAAATTGCTTTGGTTGTTTGTCTTGATTTGGGGATTTTTATGCAACAGTTTTGTACAGCTTCAAGAAGAAAAAATTACTTTCAGTTCTAAATTGTTGGAACTGACTGTTTTGAAAAGAATGTTAACAAGATCTTTAAGCAACTATTCATTTGCTTTCTATGTGCCTGGGTATATTCCTTTAGCTTGCTAACAAACCACTCTTGTTACAATACTTGAAAGATAAACTATACAGAATTATGAAATCACACCTGAAAATCTGTTCCAAAATTCTGAAGTCAAATCTACATTTATGGCACCATTATCAAGGCCAGGTTGGATGGGGCTTTGAGCAACCTTGTCTAGGGAAAGTGGTCCCTGCCCATGACAGGGCAGGGTGGAACTAAGTGATTTTAAAGCTCCTTTAAACCAAAACCTTGTTATAATTCTGTGATTCTATGATATATGGTGACAATCCCTTCCCTGCTCAAATAGGCAAATAAAGTCTCAGTTCACAAGTATTTATGCTCATGCCCCAAAAGAACATGACCAGATGCACAGAAAACTATTGTTTCAAGCCCAGTTGTCATAACCAATATGAGTTTAGTACAGCACAACATATACAAGTCACATATTTGCATGCATATTGCATGAAGCTATGCATAAGCAACAGAAAGTGTTCCAGGGAGGTATATAAAGTTTTCTAGAGATGAAAAGTCAGATTAAGTTAGTTTACTTTCAGATACTGTTACTGGAAGAAGGCATCACATAGTATTAACTCATTTTGAGACCAGCCAAAAGCATGACTATGTCTATCTGTAAAACTAAAATGTAAAAGAGACCAGAAGATCTTTAAACAATGAAGTTTATTATCCATGTTTGGAATTACCTATACTGAAATGATGTTTCCTCAGTTGAATTTCCATCCTAACTCTCAGGTCAATTCACTCAGAACATGCTTGTCATAGATGACAAGCAGGCACTTGTATTTTACTGATTTCAACACTGTTTATAAATGGATCACCCCCTAAAACAGCTACTCAACAATTTTTGAAGACACTATAAATCAAGGTGAAGGAATGGTGAAAAAAACTGTGAGATATTTAGTCAGATCAAATCGACACCAATTTTTTCCCTATTCTTCCATTTACTTCCCAGCTATCATATCAGCCTTTGGTATATTCCTTCTGAAGTTGCTATTTCAGCAATTTCTATTTATTTATTCAGACATCATTCTTAGACTGTGGTTCTTGCAATGTCAAAAAATAAAATATTTCTATATGTTTTTCTCCATAGAGTTTAAAAGCAAACTGATTTTGAATAGTAAGGTATTAAAAAAATCCAAGTAAACCTCACTGGCTTTCCATTTCTGCAATCACAAGGGTAATTTCTTGAAAACAGCTCTCTCCATCTTTACTGTAAACCTCAAATTCACACTGCAGCATTATTGTTTACATTTGGCATAGAGCAATTTGAAAGACATCTTTTTAAATGTCACATGATGATAGGAAAGACCAGCAGAAGACTGATAGCCTTAGGAACCAGTTTCAAAACTAAATCCATCTTCTCTGTATCTCTTCCTTTCTTTGTTTAAGTGTTAGCAGCACAGTTGCATTCTTGGCACATTTGCATATCTCTAATTGTTCTTTGTTTCCAAGAATAAAAAAAAAGTAAAACAATTTTGTCCCCATTCAGTGTGAGCAATAAAGCTTAAAGATCTGTGAGATTTGACTGCCCTCATTTCTTGTTTCTTATATTTTATAAATGAAAAATTAGAGAATATGAAAGAAGAGTAAAGGTACTATTTTCAAGTAAACAAAGCCAGAAATAAGTGCATGTAAATGGCTGTGGTTCTACATGGTTGATTTAAGGAAAAAATACGAAAAGGAAAACAATTCAGCCTAATTTTTTTATCCCCTGTCAGAGGGAGTACATCTGCTGAAACCCCATGCACAATAACATCAATGCAGATTAAAATCCAAAAACTGTAACTAGTAACTGTTTTCAGAATAAATTCCAAACTGGAATAGTTGTAAAGAAGAATTTGAAACAGAAAATGAAGATTAGAACAGCACTATCCTGTAATTTTGGATTTTATACTCTGGGTAATCACTTAACATTTAATAAAACATCAGCATTCCTACATGCTGTGCAGCCCAATTTTACGTCTGTCAAATCCCTGTATGTATTCATGAACTCTTTAAGATTAGTGAGCTATGAAAATGCAATT
Organism: Gymnorhina tibicen; assembly: GCA_013399875.1. Lineage (NCBI taxonomy): Eukaryota > Metazoa > Chordata > Aves > Passeriformes > Artamidae > Gymnorhina > Gymnorhina tibicen. The sequence goes on along the minus strand of VXAZ01008687.1, from coordinate 21,012 downwards.
TTTGGAAGCAATATATTCTGGAGGGCAGAAGGAGAACTGGCAAAGCATGTTTTGGAAATGAGTTCAGTATTAGAAGCCCAAGACGTCTTACCACCAGTGTGCTGGGAAAAAAAAAAATCAAACCAAAGCAAAACTGGACCTAAGATAGAAGAAAAAATAAAAGGTGTAAAAATTGAGGTACAAAAATTGTGTAAAGGGGTAGACGAATCTTGAACTCAAGATTAAAAGACTAAATGGAACTTGGATTTCAGGGATAGATTGAAAGCATACTTCCAGCATGTCTCATTATGCAATTATTTCATTTTATTATTTCTTAAAATTTTATTTGTATATAATAGCCAATGGAAGCAGCGGAACTTAAGGTGATATGCATTTTTATGCATTGTGTGTCTTATGCCTGTCAATTTTCTTTTGTTCATATTTATAAGTAGAATAAATTAAAACCACAAAACAAAACATATCCCTCCAAAACCCTCAGGTATTTCCTGCACAGACTGAGAGAAATACTCTATGATGCTTGCTCAGTTTAGAATTCAAGATGTTTTGAAGTAGTGAAGTCTCGGTACCAGGGCAGTGGTGACTGGGGTCAGCTGAATGCCCAGCAGTCACCAGGTAAATCCATAGGGGACCTGAAGCCAAGCTGGGAATTCAAGTCATCATGGCAGTGCTGAGATCTGCAAGAAATAAGGCCCAAACACAGCACACCTCTGATGTAACTCAGGCAAGGACTGAGCCTAAATGTAGAATGTAGATCAATAGGCAGAATTTGCTTACACAGGGGCCCAGGTGAAGCATTTGACAACTCTCTGGCAGTATGTGACTTTCTACTTTTCACTTCTCTTTCTGGAAATTTTTCTGTATTTATAGATGTCTGGTCCAAGGTCACACAACTGCACTATGTCATAGCTGGCTTTCAACACAAGCTGCTCCACCTTGGGGAAAAGGTTGCAAAGAATTATGGAAAAACACAGTTATAGGCTGATCAGGTCAGCTAAACCCTCTTGATACACTCAGGACTCTAATAGAAAAAAAATTTATTATCCAAAACCCAGAGGTTTGTGTATTTTTTCTCATTATTGCTTTGAGTAGATCCTTAGGCAAATATGAGAGAAAAATCTACTGCTGTTTTTATTTCATGAGTTACTTCAGAAAATTTTAGCCTCAAAAATTCAAATTTGATTCTATGATTCCTCACTTACCTACCTGTAGTTTCTCTACAGTTGCCATTATTTTGGTAGCAGAACATTCAGCACCAGTATATTTCTCCAGGAAGAGTATTTTTTCATATCTTTCACCTGATTCTCAGGTTACCTCACAATTCCCATCTTGATCTTTATGTCCCTTCATCTCTGTGGTGCCTGCATCATTATCAAGGGTCAGAGGTACACTCTCTTCTGTCTTGAGTCTGTCATTCACTGCACAACCAATACACAATGTGCTTACTTAGAAAATTTAACTCCTGGATTATTGAGGCAATCTCACTGTTCAGCAGAGGTCTTGTGGAGAAGTCCTATTTAGCTTTAGGATCTCCACAGAAAATTGTATGCAAGTCTTGTCTAAAATCAGGATTAGTCACATATTTGTTTTCTAAACTAAAATACTGTCAATGCAAAAATTTGCTTAGTGTCAGTGATCAAAATTGTTCGATACACAGGAAACATGCACAAGTTTGTACTTTAATGTGACCAATCAATCTCTGTGAACAGAATATCTTGAACAATAAACTATGCGAACTGCATAACAATAAGTAACAGATTCAAAGACTAGTACTGTTTGTGTATGTATAACTTGTGTTTGAGAACAAATGATAGATTTGTGAAAGATTTCCACTGCAATTACAAGCAGCTGAGCTCTGCATGTATCTGAAAGCTAAGGGTGAAAGTCATGATCTGTGTGGAGTTTCCAGAGATCAAAGATGGCTGTAAGCCTCATGCCCCTGAAGAAATCAAGCCAAGTTCGACTAACAGTCAAGCTTCTTGCTGTAATGCATAGCCCTAGAGAGTTACATAATTTTACTCTGTAACTATTAGCAATAATTCACTGAAAAATATTTTCAATAAAGCTTTTTATGTGGTCTGCTCCAGAGCTTCTCAAAATCCTTGACCAACAAGCCTGTAACTGTAAATAAAAGGAGTTATAACCCTTCTCCAGAATTCCTTTTGAGAGAAAATATAAGATTCAAAACATTGTAGAATACATATACCATTAATTTTAGAAGGAAAAGGGTTAATTTTAATGGAAGCATGGAAATGGTGAATTTATATTCGCCTCTAAGTATATGACTTTGTTTACGTTATGAAAACACCCAAAAAAAATTTGTCCCCAAAAAGTAATGTTTTCATGCCCAGCTTTAATAAAGCATTTGAAGCCATGGTACAGGTATTTCAGGTATTTAGAAGATGAAAACACATACCATGAAGAAGGCAGGGTACCCCTGCCTTCAGTGTTTAGGTCTCAGTGAAACACATAGGTCATTCATCAACCACTACATGCCTATCCCATTTCTAGAAGGACTCTCTTGTTGCTGTAAATAGATGCAGCAAATACATCTAAGTGCTTATCTTTTTTTTTTTTCCTCCAACTCATCTCTTTCATTTAACCATGACTGAAATGTTCTGGGGCAATAAATCTGATTTCTCAGTATTCTCTCTGAAAGGACAAATTCTGTGAAATGGCCATTTACAGTACTCTGTAGTCCTTTCAAAGAGTTCTTCAAGCAAGGAACTTTCCAAAGTGTATACACATAGACAAATATTTACCCTGCATCTATAAAACGCCCTGTCTTGAACAGCATGATACACACACTGCATACTGCATGCAAGGACATGGGGGAAAGAAAAAAAAGAAAGAAAAACTATTTGTTTTTCCTTTTAAAGAACAGCCACAAAAAATGTGTGAATAAAATGTAACTGAATAAATGAAGTCTGAGTGATTAAAATGCCTACTGACCATGGGTAATTAATATATTTTCAGTGTTCTAGTAACTTCAAATAAATGAACCATATGCTAAAAGAAGCCATCTGTGTTAGTAAATACTCCAATATAAGATATTAAGTATAATTGGAAAATTTATCCTGTTCCTTTTATTAGCAAAGGAAATTTGGGGAAGTAAATGATGGTATTTGGAAATTTAAAAGTCAAATATTGGAAATACAGCTTGTAGACTTTAATGGAGGAATGAAAAAACTCCTTTGCTGTCTACAGCTGTTGAAAAATCAGAAGATTTGTTATGCAGAGGGGCTTAATCTGCTGGGGCTTACATCTCCTAAATTTTACTTTGAGATTCAGATGTGAACAGAAATCTCAGAACAAAATCAATTCAAGTCCAGTGAGCTTGAATGCATGAATTTTTGCATAGGTAAAACTATTTAAAACTTAGAAGTCACAAAGTATTTCTGCTCTGTGTAATAGTTATGTGAAAGTATACAAAGACTGACCTTAGCGTTGTGTTGTATCTCCATGTACCCGCAAGGCAAGAAAGAGTGATCCACACTGGGACAAATTCAGGAGAAGGCTTCTGGGATGCTTGGGACAATAGCACTTGCTGTGTTAGGAAAGCCTGAGGGAACAGGACTTGGTTAGCCTGGAGAAGAGACAAGTTTTGGGGGAACCTAACAGCAGGAAGGCCTCTCATCAAAGAGACAGAGGCAGGTCCTTCACAGCAATGTGTAGTTGGAGGATGAGAGATAATGGGACTAAGTAGGCACACAACAGACTTGGATCTGAAAGCTTTTTCCACCCGAGGAGTGCCTAGTGGTGGAAGATGATGCCTTGAGAAGTTATGCTGTCTTTGTCCTTGGAGGTTTTCATCACTTGACTGGACAAAGCCCTGAGTAACCTGGTCTGTCCTCACAACTGCCCCTGCCTAGAAAAGAGTTAGAAAAGTTCTGAGGTTCCTTCCCAACTAAATTATTCTACAGTCCTATGATTTCAAAGCACTACAGTTGCTCAGCAAATTTCTGTGAAAACTGAACGATTTTAAATGTCTTTTGTCAGTGACTGACTTGGGTGGAGAACGATGTAATCTTTGGCAGGTAAACCAGTAGCCTGAACAGAAGCAGACTGTACATCTTAGCGTGCTTCTATTTCACCTTTTCAGGTCACTACATTAGGATAAACTAAACTGAAAAAAAGGAATCATGCCTATTTATTTCCAAAAGCCTTATAGAAACCTGGGAGATCTAGCTTGGATATGTTTACATTTTAACATGTCAAGTAAGGCCATTCCCTAGGAAACACGTTAATATTCCAAGGAAAATGGATGGACTTACAGAGGCCTCAAATATAAATACACTGCTATATATTTAATGCAAGTATATGTCCAGGTAGAGAACAGATATTATCACTGATGGATTTATTCTGTCAAATGTGTACCTGTTGTCATCAAACCTCTTAGTACAAGATATTTTCTTCATGCTGATAGCACCACTTCTCAATATAACCCTGATAATTCAATCAGTTCAAGAACACTAATCCGAAAGAAACTCAGCACTGTCAGTCGTGACATTCATGGAATGATTTCTCTGCCAGAACCTAGCTTTAATTTCGCTCTCAGAAGAGACTCTTCCCAAAAAATGAAATTGCTGTCAAGTTTCTAGGACCTGAGTACACGATGATATTTTCTGAAAGTTTCTTAAAAAAACCCTAAACCTACAAAAAATGAAGTTATTCAGTAAATGAAATGACAAAAAGCAAATGTAAAAAATCTCCTAGTGTATTTTTGTAGTATAGACAACAGAATGCTGCAGTAAAGAGCTGAATTTTATCCATATTTCTACCATGGACACTTAGGTAATTTCTTATGCTCAAAATCATTTCATGTCCAAATGTGGAACACACTTGATTAGGGAAGGTAAAACCTTATTATTGATTAAAATTTTAGTAGTTGAATTGTTCAAATTATTAGTTCATGAATACCAAAGTTAGAACTCTTCTACAGAAGAATACCTTCATGCTGTCTACCACTTTCCTGGTGTTATGCTCAAATTTCCAGTTTTCCTCCAAGTCATAAGGCTGTTGATTTCTGTCAGAGGGATAAAGTCAGTCATTAGAATCCTGTAGTCTTTGACAGGCGGTGCTCATGATAGGAACTTCTTCTGACTCTACGTCAGAGAGGGATGTTAGTTTCTTTCTCCTCAGTTTTGAGACTGTAGGGGTTTATTGTAATGTTATTTGAAAACAGTACACACCATTTCATAGTTTCCAAATAACTTTTTTTTACCCTCTCATTTCTAAAACTGGTTTTACCCAAGCAACACCAAGTTGCATTTCTTTAGCCTGGGACCTCTGATACTTTCCCTGTATTTCCATTCTTCCATGCCACATTTTATTCTGGAGTCATAGGCAGCTCAGCTGACAGAAAATAACTACTTGCTTTTTCATAAACTAAAAATTAAACTAACACAAATTTAGAAAATACTTACCTGGCTGCTGGAAATTTGTAATTACAGCTAAAAAAGCTCAAACCAGCTCATGACAGGGCACATCCAGACGATCCTGCCCCCTGTACTGTCAAGTGAGTACAAACACCATGTCCTTCTACTATGGACTATCTGCCCACTAATTCTAAGCACAGTCAATCCCACTGTGCCAGGGGGAAGCCATAAAATGAGTAGATGCTGTTTTCTGAGCAAGAAAATATATATGTGATTTTCAACAGTATTTGTAACCATAACCAAGATTAAATATGCCTCTCCTCTTCAACCAAAAAGCAGATAACTAAAATCAGGTATTTTGAAATATTAGTCATCTAAAGTTGAGCACACATTATTGACAGCAGATGCTTTCTACTGGACTCAAGTGGGATTAAATTAATTTTCTCTATAGAAGCTGATATGGGGGTGTGCTTTGGATGTGTGACTAAAACAGGGTTCATGCCCCAGTGTTACAACTGTTGCTGAGCAGTGCTCACACAGCATGAAGGTCTTCTTTTTCCCCACTCTGCCAACAGTGGGTGGGCTGGTGACACAGAGGGAGTTAGGAGGGAACACAGCTGTGACAGCAGACCCCAACTAACCAAAGAGATGTTCCATACCACCTGACATCATGCTGAGCAGTAAAACTGGGTGTGTAATGGGTGTTGTGATCCAAGGTAGCTGTTGCTGGGAGACTGGATGGGCATCAGTCTGCTGGTGGGAGGTGGTGAGGTTTTCTTTAATCTTTGAATCACTTGATGTTTTTTCTATTTTTCCCTTCTCAACAAGAAGTTATTCTCACGTTTGGCCTAATTCTGTCTCCCATTCCACAGAGGGTGGTGGACTGAGCAACTAGGTGGTAAGTTAACTTCCATATAGGGACAACTCAGTGTTGAATGTTTTCTTTTGTTTTTTTAATACAGTTTCATGCGAGAGTCAATGTGTGTTTCTGTGTGAATTTACATAATTACATAACTATAAATCACCAAATGTTATTGCCGCTAAATTGCAGGGCTTGACATTACTATGTTATCCAATTTAATAAGTGACTCAATTTAATAGGTCTCCACAATGTATTGTCTGAAGAGAAAAAAAAGGTGATTTCACTTCCTCATCCTTGTTCATTGGTTTGTTTACTAAAAAATTCCATTTTATTTACATGAAGTAGACTTGACTTAATCAAACTGAAAACTAATCTTGTGAGTAATTCCATTGCAGTGTCTATTAGCTGGAACTAGATTTACACAGTATCACACTCATTTCCTCTGCAATGTGTAACAGACACACACCAGGCTGATCTAGCTCAACCAAAGTACTACGAATGCATTTATCTCCTGAGACTCTCCTCAAGGGGAGTTTTCCATTTTGCCATTGTTAAGATCCAGTTATTACAATTATTAGAAAGATACTTCCGCCCAAACTAAGGTGCAAACAAGACCATATGCCAAAGTCAATAGTACGGAGTTTTATTTAACCGTAAATGTGAGGTAGAGAGAGAAAGAGATAGGAAAGAGAAGGAAAAAGAGTAGAAAGATATACAGTTACCACTCATTGGATCTCATGACAAGACTTGGCTTTTGCAATTTCATTGTCTGTCAATAAAAATGATTACTGTCTTGATCTATTAAAGGTGGAAGAAGGCCACAAAAAACCTCAATTCCATGCCTTATATGCTCTCAGTTTCAGGTGGGGGATGGTCGGGTAACTCCCTTGGGGCGAGGAGTTTCACACTGAATGATGTAATGATGTGGATGCCACAGCTGCCTCTCATCTCAGCACAGCTGAGTCAACTCTGGCCCATCAGAAGGGGTGAATGCCTTCAGACCACCTGTGAATGCCCCAATACTTCCCTGGAGGGGAGTTTTCACCGCTGAGCCATCACGTAAGGGAGGACATTGGCAGGATAAAAAAAAAATCCCAGAATTTACCTCTTACCAGCCTCTTTCCTTATCTTGTTCAACACCCAACTTTCACTACCTGTGACAGGTGTGCTCACCCTCTGCACCTGGGCACTTAAGTGGATTGTTTGAGTCATTAATCAGTCCAGTCTCTCACAGCCATCTAAAATTACTTTGCCAGTCATACAAAATAAAATTATGTGGCATATATAACACTACTATTCTAAAGAAAAGAAAATCAGCAAAGAGTTCAAAAGCTTTCCCTTCCGGAAAGCAAAACGGTCAAAGTGATCTCACTCTTTCCATCTAATGGGGCACACTGATAAGCTTAAGCAACTCTATTGTGAACACAAATTACACTTCCACTTTATAAAATTATCCAATGCTAGAAATAGCGTACAAAGAATATTTAAGAGGCCTGTGATATACTTGCGTTAGGATTCAAAATAAGCAATATCCTCAGGGTTTGCTGAAAAATTAGTCTTGATAATGTTTAGACTAGACAAAGGAAATGGTTTTTATTGACTTATTTGCTACTTTATGTGTTTGAGAGAGAGAGATATTAGAAGTTAGGATGTACTGCTCAGTCTGTAAGTTTCAGGAATAAAGTTTTACAATATAATAGCTAGGAAAATTATAAGATTTCTTCTGAGATTGATGTAAAGAGGGTAAAAATTGAGATATAATTGATTTTAGAAATATGGCTAATTTATTTATTTCTGAACCGAATTTTTATTACAAAATTTTTGCAACTCTTGAGGTCCAGTGAAAATAAGAAGTATCCCATAGATGCAAAAAGAAAGAACATCACATCATTAGAGATTCTTTGTGACCATTTCCTTTTGGCAGCTGTTATCACTTTTCTGTTCTGTGACACTGAAAAGTATCATTAGCTTCAATTTAATGTAATTTTTTCTCTCACTCTTGTAGTGTAGATTGCTTTGGTAAAACTTGCAGTAAACCTTGTTATGTTTCTGTGTTGTGATTTTTTAATTTTTCTTTTTTATAAGATAGATGGAGAAACTTTTTACCAAGGTCCGTAGTAACAGTACAATAGTCAACAGTTTTATACCAAGAGAGGGTAGGTTTAGATTAGATATTAGGAAGAAATTCTTCCTTATGATGGTGGTGAGGCCCTCAAAAATGTTGCCCTAAGAAGTTGTGGATGCCTCAGCTTCTGTGGATGCCCTAAGAAGTTGTGGATGCCTGGAACTGTTTAAGGCCAGGCTGGACGGATCTTTGAGCAACATGATCTGGTTGAAGATGTCGTTGCTCATTGCTGGGGAAAATGGACTAAACAGTGTCTAAATAGTATGGGCATAGAGTTAGAATAACTCCTTGTTTCACTGAAATAGTCCAAATTATATAAAAATAAGGACACATACTTTATTATTACAGTTACAACTTGAAACAACTATAATATGCAAGTCCCAGCCATCTTGTTTACTATTACTACTGCATCTCTCAGGAAGTGCTGTCAGATCTGTCAACAACATTCACTCGGTAGAGCAAGAATGTATAAATATACACATATGTTCCTGAAGGCTTCAGCTCTCCATTTGCTGACTGTAACAATTATTTTAAAAAAGAAGCGTGATTTCCCAAGACTGATAAGGATTTCTGGTTTGGAACAGACTCCAAACAGTCTAAGAAAGTGAAAATGAAGGTTTGTTATGATATACACAGTGAGATATATGAAAGAGTCAAGTGCACCAATGTTTCACTGATAGAAAAACACTTTGGGCAATCATCTCTTTCATCCATGGAAACCAGACTGTAGCCCATAGAGAAAACCGAAAAAAAATAATGTTAGCTACAGTCATAGATGGTTGCACAGTGAGCCATCAAAATAAAACCACTGTATCTTGTCACTGCAAGGGTAAAAGGGTGGATAAGAAACAAACAAAATTCCTATCCTAAAAAACACCAGAAAAGTACATCAGGCAAGGTGAGCATGGGTCTAGCATATGAATCATTCTTCCCAAAACTTGCAACGCAGAGGAACAGAAGAAACTAAAAAGCAGCAAATAAATTGCCAGGTTTTCAGTTTGTTTCTGTGATGATACCACTTTGTGCAGTGGATATGCAGTACACTTTTAGTAACCTGCCTAGAATTCTACAAAGAAACATGGGAGGAGGCAAAAAGGGGAGAAGTACTGGCGGTGAGGATAAAGCAATCATAGATTAGGTAGAGCTATAATCCACTTGAGATATATTTTGCAAAACTTCAGTCACATTGAACATTTACACTCATTAAGGTTGGCCAAATCAGGCTGAGAAAAATGTTAACACTGTGCTTCATCCAATCCCATTAATTTACAGACACAGCTGGATGCTGATGGTTCATTGTTTCTATTTATTTGCAACATACACATAGTGTACAAAATAAATGTTTTATCAAGGATTTTTGATAATTTCTCATAATCTTGATAATCTCTCATTTCTGGAAATCATGTTCTATGATAGTACAATTCCTAAAATTAATGCTTGCCACGGAAATTAAAAAAAAACAATCAAACAAGGGAGTGTTCACTAAAAGATCAGAAGTTTAGGAAGCAAGGAAGGCAGTAGAGATACCAAGTGTAGTATTCATGAGTGCAAGCAACTCAATGGTAATTCTAAAATAACTTAACTTCTACCCTACTTTTTAAAAAGTCCTTTTAGGAAAAGAAGAAAATTTTCTGAAAATTAGGAATTAATGAACACCAGGCAAATATTGCTGTTGATAAAATTAGATAAGAAAGTATCATAAAAAATTTTCACATATATAAATCAACAGGTCAGTATGGTATGAATGCCACTATGTTAAGAGTTAGGTAATGACTTGCTGAACCACTTGCAAATATATAGCAGGCTTGATGAACCTAGAAGAAAATATAAAAGGATTTTAGTAAACAAAGAGCAATACCAGTGAAATCTTTAATTAGACTTTCATTCCATATCCTAGAAGAAATAGAGGCTTCTGCCTATAAAATTTAAATCTCAATTAGAAATTTAAATTAAAGTCAGAAGCAAAGTATGTTGGTGTTAATGAGATGGTGCAAAAAGCTTGTTTTGATTTCCACCTTGCAAACATACTGTTATATTTCAGAAAAGATGAAGAGGGAGAGAGATTGCTGAGACCGGAGTGGTTCTCATTCAGTTGTTCTCTGTCTCTCAAAACAAAAAGGAAAACTCTGCAGAAATCCATCAACTCTCTAGTTTTCCTCTGACAGGTGCAGAACAAGCAGAGAAAAAATATGTCATATGTTCCTCCCCATGTCAGGGGATGGGTGGAATTAAATGATCTTGAAGGTCCCTTCCAAGCCACACCATTCTATGATTCTATGTTTACTAAGATTAATAGTCAAACCCTCAGTTGTGACAAGAAAAGTATAAGCATTTTAAAGCTCATTCATAATGAAGATTATTATAGGAGATGGAGTTACCAATTTCTTCTGTATTAAACTACTATTGATTGTCTTTTTCTGAGGAAATTCAATTGAAATTACTTGAAAATGGTTGGGTTTCTACAGACCTCAGGTTAATTATAAATTCCAAGATTTAGATTTGCCATTCCAGAAAAGCAAACCTGGCAAAAGTTAGGAGAAATATGATATAATGAGCTATGTGCTTATCACCTATCTGAGAGACACATAAAATTCCTCAAACTGATGCTGAGGTGTTTCTGACTCTTGTACTATGTCTCTGACAATGAAGGCTCTTCTGCTGAACTTCACTTTAGTCTCTTCACAGAAAAGGAATATCTTTTATTAACAAAAACAGAAGGACAAAAATTTTGTTTAGGACCAGTTGACTGTTTCTAGTTTTTTAGGAGAAATTAGACTGGTAAGTGGGGAAGAAACTTTGGAATAGGCAAAAATTTCTAGGCAATTGCACTTGAAATAGCAGAAAAATAAAAAGAAGTGAAGCAGTGGTAGATAGAAAAAACAGAAATAGTAAACTGGAATATTTAACTATTTAACTAGCTATTTAACAGGAAATCTTGGGATGACAAAATCATAGTTTGGGAATCATTGCATGAAACAGGTCAGTACAGAAAAAGAAAAGGCAATATTGTAGAAAAAAAGAAAAAATAATAAGAATTCCTATAAAATACGCTTTGCATAATATAAATTGTTTCATCTGTGGAACAGTGCTGATTTGATCAGACTTTTTTTACATTTCTTAAGAAATTCATGATTATTTAATAAGTACATTTTAAAAGGCACATTAGAATTTTTTTCTTCTGTTTTCGTTACAGGAAAACAGAGTGAAAAATCTGCTGCTGCATTTTCGCAAGCATTTGTCAGTATCCTCAGAGTATTAATTCCACTTCAGAAGAGTACATAAAGAAATTTCTCTCAGTCTCTCAAATGTCAACCTTATTTCATCCTCTAGGCCTCTCAGCACACAAACTAATTGAAAACCATGCTCCAGTTCTTCATCTGAAAAACAGGGATAAAGCTTTCCCACTTGAATTATTCAGTTTTGGTGTTTTTCTAATTCTCCCCCCTCTGTCCCCCCACCATCTTCAGCTTTGAGGGGGAAAGGATTATCTCTTATCGTTACAGATATGTGAACTAAAGAGTTTTAAAGAGTTTTATCTTTTCTAACAAGTGGTTACAGTAGGAAAAATTCTTTGCTTTGGTTAGAAAAAAAGACTTTCACTCAGACATCTTTAATCTTATAAAGTAGTGAAAAAAATAATAAACTGAATCAAAATGAAACCTGTAAAACCATTTTGTCGGAAATATATAAATGAGACACCAATTTTCCATGGTGTAATAGGTTGGAACATAGTTGATGGACAGTCTTTTAAGCCAACTGCGCTTTGCAATTTCGCATATTTAAAGCAGCACAGGCACGGGAAATATGGCTTCTGGTTTCCAGTTTTTCCCAGGAGGGGTGGCCGGGCCGGTCCGGGCCAGGCCGGGGCCCCTGCCCCCTCCCCTTCTCTCAGTGCCAGGGCACGGACCTCGTGTGGGGGCTGGGGGGGCACCATCCCAGAGCTGCAGGCAGCTAAAACCAGCCATAGACTGCCACACAGCTAAACCCATCCGGAGCGGCTTCTTGGGACCGGCGGGCCCCTCTCCTCCCCGCGCGGAGCCAGCGGGAGCCAGCATAGCCTCTTTTCTGCAGCCAGCACACTTCACGCCGAACTGCAAAGATCATCACACGCAGCCAACGAAGTCACCTCTTCTCCTAAGCCAGGGAGAAAGCAAAGCGCGTCACGTGAGGAGAAGAACATGGCGGCTCCAAGGTCAGGAAAGAAAGAGGAAGTGGGTCACGTGGGATGGAGCTAAAGATGGCGGCGGGGAAAAGAGGGCGGCGCTGCATTTTTTGTGCGTAGCTTAAAAATGCTTTTTGCAGGCCGCGGTAAAAACCTGTAATATCACGAACTGTAGGTCTCTTTTGAATCCGTTTTTTTGGAGTACATAGGGAGGTGAAGAATTCATGTTGCAACTTGTGAAGATGTGAGAAGTGCCTATGCCAGGCTATATAGAACCAATGAAAGGCTTTTAGTGGTTTTGTGAAGAAGAAAACCTTTGTTTTCAGGGCAGAATAACTCATCCTTAAAAAGACCAAAAACCTATGTCCCTTAACTGTGAGATTTTTATAGAGGAGATATTTTTCACCGCAGCAGATTTTTGGGTGGGTCTGTTGCTAGTGGCAGTTTGGGAACCCCGGTAAGCAGGAAGAAACCTCTTTTTTCCTTAAATATTGAAGAGACTTTTAAGAACTGCAATACTCTCCAAAATCCCATGTTTTGTTATCCTTTGTGCGAGTTGGGCAAAGGAGGGGGGAGTGTTGGAAGAGAGGAGAGTGTCCTTTTGCTTTAATTTCTTATTATTTTTTTTTCCTTTAATTCTGTTAGCAATAAACTTCTTTATATTCTTTAAAGTTTTGTGCCTGCTTTGCTTTCTCCTAATTCTTATCTCACAGAAAGAAAATAAGTAAGGAATAGTTTGTGAACTAAACCACTACACTTAATTGGTGTTTCCGCCTGGTTACAAACTGGACCCGCTACACATGGCGGTCTTAAATGAAACGTTTTTTAAGTAAATTGTTCAGACATTATAATAGATAGTATTCAATCACTAATTACTTCTGTTGTTTAAGTATCTATGATGAAAGTTATCTAGAAAATATAAGTCCCTATAGCTGTTACTTGTGTATGTAACATCAGAATACTTTTAAAGAAAATAGAAGAACATTTAAAATAACTTGCAGTTTTAGTGCCTACTTTTATAAATGTACACACATCTTCATAGATACATGGATATTCTGAGTTTTAATCCTCAATGAGATTTCAAAATACAGCTTGAAACCAGTGTAAAGTACTGAAATCATAGTCAAGCATTATGGGAAAAGTTGTCCCTGAAAGGTGAAAGTATCATTTTCCCACACTGAGAAGAATTTCAAGGGTAGGATTTTAATTACTGTGTGCACTCTGTGCATACTCAAGCTCACAATACAGAGGGTGTCCACAGGGCAGAAAACAAACGCCCAGACCCTTAGAAATATTAGAGAATATTTTGTTAGAAATAAATACCAATGCTTTAATTTCATTTTTCTGGAAAAATAAGCTGGGACAGAAATAGGAGCAGTTGAATGTTGCTGTCTGCTTAGATATCATTTCCTACTCTTACAGACAAAAGCAAAAAGACACAAATCAAAGGGTAGCAGCCAGACATAAAAAAAGAATTAGGTGAGTTTTTGGGCAGCAGGAGTGATAATGTTGAGAGTTAAAATGTTTAGCTATGACAACATCTTCCTTTGGTTTCAAACAAGCACATACAAGAGGTTTAGTTTTGTGTCCTAATTTGAAATTTGACCCAGTAGTCACAGTGAACTACTTTCTTAAGAGCTAAAGAGAAATAAAAGTATAGAGACATATAAAAAAGTGCATATCTGTGTCAATAAATACTAAGAAAAAATCTACTGTGGTGTTTGTCTTGGAGATTGTTTTTGTATAAGGAACAAACAGCAAAAAAAGAGTTTCTTTAGAAGAAATAGAGCAGAAGCAAATGGTATTAGGCTATGCTCAGAATCCCCCAGAAGACCAATTTTCAAATTATTTACCTTCAAAATCACAGAATTATTGCTTATTAAATGTATGTTGATAAGCCAATTACCTTGAAATTAATATATATGTGTATACTTTATAGCTCATATTTATGAACTAAACACCAAACAACAAAACATGAACAGCCAGCAACAACCAAATAGATCCTTTATGTGAAATTAAACCATAATCTATGATTGATTGCCATTAACTTTTAACAGGGAGAGGGTGACTTGGGATATGGAGCCATACCTAACGTTACTTTTATTGACTATTCAGGGTTTTGGCAGTAATTAATTGCTAGTCAAAAAAATATCCACCAGCAATCAAATAACCTGCATTGGTCTATTGCTATAATACTAGAAAATATTAAATATTACAGAAATTACATGTCTTAAGAACTTCCAAGTAGCTGTAACTCCTACAAAAACTATTGTGTTTGTAATGTTTGCCTGATTGAAAGATTAAAGCTTGATAGAGCAAGACCATATAGAAAAAATCAAAACATAAAATGCAGCTGTCTAAGAGTCTACAAAATAAGACACCTTGCTGTTTGACAGCTTGTAATACAAGAGAGTGATAAAAGTTTATTGCAATACAAGCTTTGAAAATACAGGAGAAAAAAGATAATGTTATTTTCAAGTATATTGTAATTTAAGAACTCTAATTTCTAAGTTACTCAAAAATTGTGGTTCCCACAAAAATATAAATTCAGCATGTTAAAAACAAAAATATATTTTCACTGAAAAAGCTTCAACAGGAAAACCACTGTGTGGAATATTAATTACAATACTGATTATCTTCTTTGAGTAAAATTATTGCATATTTTAAAGGTTAAGTAGGTGAAGATTAATTCTGGATTATGTTCAAATTGATTTTAAAGGACAGCTTGTAAGAACTCCATTGGATTACTAATGTCAGGCAGTAAGTTTTCCCTTGTAAAAGAATTACTTGCAGGCACCTCACCTTAAAATTTCATAAAAGTGATATACTAGTATTTTCAGAATGACCATAATAGCTAAACAGCTTTAAAATCTTGATTATTTAATATTAACTACTCTTTGCTAATTAATGAAACAAAAATGTGTTTAGAATATAAAATCCAGCTGTTATTTTCATTTATTTTGTCTAGTAAAATCCAATGGTCTGTGCTCCCTCTACTGGCAGTGAAAAAGCAATTCTGCAGAAAAAGAACTGTCGGCTACAGATAACTGAGGCACAAAAAATAATTAAACACAGAAGAATTTGCCTTTGCACAGGTACACCAGAGTACATTCACAATACAGAAAAACCTTCTCTAGTTACAGAATAAAAATATTAGCCTGGAGATAAATATGGTTTCTTTCCAAATATTCTCCGGTGAGAATTAAAGGGTATTTTCTTAAAACCAAGGAATTATGAATTCCTTTCAGCTCACATTGCAACCTGAAAACCCTTTCTCCCTGTATTCTCAAATATTGCACGCGTTTTGTGCAATATCTTGTAGTTCCTACCTGTTAAAGTTAAATGTACAAATCCATGGGAGAGACATTTAGGTAATTTTTAACAAAACATGATATATAAAAAGGTTTATTAAAGATTGAAGAATATCTTGGAATATAGCTTTTACTCTACTGACAAGCATCAGTCAAAATGATCTCTGGTGCTACTGGCTCAGAACTTGATGATTTAAGACACACCCCTTGCTAAGATTACAGTGAGCAAAAGTTCTCCAAGAAATTAAACTAAATTAACCCTGATCACTGGTAGGTCATAGAGGCAAGAAGAGAGCAAAGGGAGGGGAAACAAAGAACTACTTGTAGGGCATTTTGACTATCCATTTAATGCACAAATATAGAAAACAAGAATTCTCTGAAAAATACAAGTAATCTTAAATCTACTTCTTACTGACAATTTGGAATTGATTTTCTTTAATTTATTAATCTGAAAGTACTGACTGATACAGCGTAAATTGCTCACCCCTGGGTGAGTGGACAGCTAAGAAACTGGGACACCTAGAAGACATTTACAGGACTGAAACAATCCATTGCTGCTGAAACACAACAAAACCACTGTCACAAACAACCCAAGCCAGTGATATTAGTTACAGATGTAGATCAGTGGCTATTCTCATGCTGTATCCAAGTAGAGCTGTCAGAAATTGGCTGTTTTTAGGCAAGTTACCTTACTCCAAAATTACATTTGCAATTAGATTACAGGTTCTGGAAGTTCTAGGCTTTGGCTCTACAAAAGATGAGATGAGACAGTAACAATGATCTCTTTACAGGCATAATTGATGTTAAGTAAGGATGCAAAAGAACATCAGCTCTGACTCCCTGAAAGGTTCATTTTGGGTAACAATTTACTATGAACTCTATAGTCAACATATATGTGAGAAATGGCAATTGCCCTCTAACCAACTCTCTAGGTAAATAAACTCTCCTCAGTAATCTATACTCTGCAATAAAAGATAGCTGGTAAGAGCTTTTCCTGGAATACCCATCAGCATCTAAAAACTGCAACAGGTACTAATGACAGTAACAAGCATGAACAGAGAAGCCTTTGATTACTGTATTTGCAAATTTTCCACACTCTGATCCTCTAATTAGCTCAGTTTTCAAGATTAGTGAGAAAAGGGATAATGCTGATACAAAGCATGAGTTATGCCCACAGTTCTTGACTGTGTTCCAGAGGTGTTTAATGCTGTGGAGGGAGGGGTACAGCAATTTGAGGAAGATTATTTTCTCACTTCTCTTCCTTCCTGTAAATTAATATTTAAATTATATTTATAGTTATTTTATATTATCCAGAAAGTTTTGTAGGTGTGCATTGTTTTTTTAAATTTTGTTCTTCTCTCCTAAATATGAAATCTCAACTCACCCTTTATCATATTTTCAGTCAGCTCAAGTCATTACTATTCTATCCGTAGAATTTCCTTTTATTTTGCACAGAGATCAAATATAGACTATAGCTATTAAGATGCAATAATGAAACTTAACAATTTTGTCATACTTAGGTAAAATTCTATTTATAATCTAATAGCATGAAAGACTTAAGACAGGAATTAAGCTGATTTTCACCTCAAGCAGGTAAACTGGTCACCTGCTGGGATAATTTTTTCACTTAATTATTAATTAACATTAGCCTAATGATTTATTTTACTGACATTTTAATAAACTCAACTGAGTAAAAGTGCATGATCTGCTTAATATATACTACGGATGTCATATGTTTTTATGCTTATGAAGTTAAACTAATTCATGAGTTGTTTGCAAAGTTTTAGCATTAAAGAGTACAGCAGACATGGTTACCTTTAGATCATTAGGTTCATTAACTCATGTCTGATATTAGTTTCCATTTTTGTAAGTAATAAAGCCCTTTCTTAGCAACCACATGCATTTGCGGTTCCATTTAACTTCCATTACTATAATTTATTTTTGTACTGCAATTGAATAGAATACCAGTTGGAAAAAAAAGATCATAAGGTGAAAGAAGAGAGGTTCTGCCCAGATATTAGCAAAAAAAAAAAAATCCACAAAAAAAATAGCTGAGCTGTGGAAGAGGTTGACTTAAGGGGTTGTAATTCTCTGTCCTGGGAAGCTTTCAAGTCCCAAAAGCATGAAGCTTTGGGCAACATGGACTTAGTTAATAGCTGGTGCTGCTTTGATCAGAATGTTTTATTATGGATATTCTAAGGTCCTTATCAAAATGAAGTATTTATGAAGTCAGTGGTTTTTTTTAATAAAGACAACTTTGATTAAAATACATTAGTTATGATGAATGACACAAGTTAATATACTGAAAGCAGAGATAGAGTTGTTTTTAATTTACCACACAGTGGTAGCAAAGGTGGATGAATGGTGTAACGTCCTTCAATGAGAATGTTAATTAAGTATTACTATCCGTTCTTAAAATATAACACTTCAACCACTTTCAACTATGAATTAGAATAAATTCCTAGACATTATTCCCCCTCAGAATCTCCAAATTGCTCTTTTTCCTTTTTTCTTTATTTTTTTTCTTGAGGTTTGTCTAACCACAGCTGAACTTTTAAGATCTTTCAAACATAACTTTTTGGCTGTCACTGCATAATGTATAAGTTTAATTTGTTGCAACAGCAGTTTTCAGCCTTGGGAAGATATGATTTAAAGGTATGAGTTTTCAAAATACAGATTACAGAAATACAAACTCACCAAGAGTTTGTTTCAGTTTTGAGGGCAAAATAGGTCCCCTGGATATATATCAAAGCAAATCTTTTTCAAATGG
Organism: Gymnorhina tibicen; assembly: GCA_013399875.1. NCBI lineage: Eukaryota > Metazoa > Chordata > Aves > Passeriformes > Artamidae > Gymnorhina > Gymnorhina tibicen. The sequence continues at coordinate 2,407 of VXAZ01008687.1, read as the reverse complement.
ATATTACTATGTCTTTCTCTCTACTGTGCCATATACAAGTAGAATTTGGGCTAACCACAGTCATCCACTGCAGCATTGCATGGGGTTGTTGCAACCAAGCACTTCACCTTGTTGAACATCCTGCAGCTGATCTCAGCCCATCGATCCATCCTGTCCAGATCCCTCTGAACAGAGTCTTCCTTTCCTCAAACAGATCAGCACTCCCACACAACTCAGTGTCATCTGCAAACTGACTAAGTGTGCACTAAATCCTTTTGTCCAAATCATTGATAAAGATATTAAACAGAACTGGCCCCAACACTGAGTCCTGGGGAACAGTTCTGACTGGCTACCAGCTGGATGTAACTCCATTCACCATCACTAGTTCAGCTTGGCCACCCAGCCAGTTTTTCACTCAGTGAAGGCCACACCCATCCAAGCTGTGGGTAGCTAGTTTCTCCACAAGAATGCCATGGGAAATGGTGTCAAAGGCTTTACAAAATTGCAGGTTAGCAACATCCTTCCCCTCATCCACAGAGAAAGTCACTTTTTCATAGAAGGAGATCATGTTGATGAAGCAGAACCTGCCCTTCATAAACCTGACTGGGCTCAGTCCCCTCTTTGTACTGCAAGTGCTGCATGGCATATAAGATGATGGGCTCCATTACCTTCCTAGCACCGAGGTCAGGCAGACAGCTCTGTAGTTCCCTATATCCTCCCTCTTGTTAATGAGCACCACAGTTACTAACTTCTGGTCAACTGGAACTTCCCATTTAGCCAAGACTGCTAGTAAATTACTGAAATAATTTACTCTGGAAGTGTGGACTGACTGAGTAGCCAGTGAGATGGATTGTAAACTGGTTGAACAGCAGGTCCCAGATGGTCATAATCACAGGGTCTATTTTGAGGCCTGTCACTAGTAGGATCACTAAGACTTCAATACTGGGCCCAGTATTCTTTAACTTATTCATCAGTGACTTGCATAAAGGCGTTAAATGCCTCTTCAGCAAGTCCACTGATGACACAAAGCTCAGAGGAGTGGACAATGCCCCAGATGGCTGTGCTTCAGAGGGACTTCAGCAGTTTGAAGAGATGAACAGAGAACTGTCTGAAGCTCAACAAAGGTAAATGCAGGGTCCTGCACCTGGAGAAGAATAACCCCATGCACCAGCATAGGCTGGGGGTTGGCCTGGAAAGCAGCTCTGTGGAGAAGGACCTTAGCATCCTGGTGGACAACAAGCTGTCTGTGTTGTTGGGGCCAAGAAGGCCAATGGGATCCTGACCTGCATTAGGAAGAGCATTGCCAGCAGGACAAGGGAGGTGATCCTGCCCCTCTACTTAGGCCTGGTGAGGCCACATCTAAAGTGCTGTGTCCAGTTCTGGGCTCCTCAGTATCAGAGAGATACAGAGCTTCTGAAGCAGCTCCAGCAGAGTGCTACAAAGATGATTAAGGTACGGGAGCATCTCTCTTACGAGGAAAGGCTGAAGCAGTTGGGCTGTTCAGCCCAAGAAGAGATGACTGAGAGGGGACCTCACCAGTGTCTATAAGTATCTGAAGGGAGGGTGCCAAGAAGATGGAGCCGGGCTGTTCTCAGTGGTGCCAAGCAATAAGACAAGAGGCAATGGGCAGAGACTGATATACAGGAAGTTCCATCTGAACATGAGGAAGATCTTCTTTACTGTGCGAGTGACCACTCACTGGAACAGACTGACCAGAGAGGTTGTGGAGTCTCCCTCACTGGAGAGATTCAAGAACTGTCTGGATGCAGTCTGTAGTGGGTTGGAACATAGTTGATGGACAGTTTTTTAGACCAATCGCTTCTTGTGATCTTGCATATTTTAAAGGCGGCACAAGCGCGGGAAGTTCCCTTTGTTTCCAGCTCTCCC
>VXAZ01008686.1:36335-146046 GCA_013399875.1 Gymnorhina tibicen | reverse complement strand
ATTGTGGCCTTCCAGTATCTGAAAGGAACTTATAGGAAAGATGAGGCAAGACAATTTACAAAAGCAGGTAGGGAAAGGAAAAGGGGAATGGGTTCAAATTGAAAAAGAGTAGGTTTAGATTAGACATTAGGAAAAATAGTTCTTTACTGTGAGGGTGGTAAATCACTCGAACAGGTTACCCAGGAAAATTGTGGATGCCCCATCCAAGGTGTTTAGCCAGGTTGGATGGGGCTCTGAGCAACTTTGTCTAGTGGAAGGGTTGGAAGCAGATGATCTTCAAGGTATCCTTCCAATCCACACCATTCTACGATTCTGTGATCTCCTTTCTCTGCCCTGACTGCTGCCTCAGGGATAGGTCATTTTTGCCTAGATGCTTTATATGTATTCAAACTGGACCTCATATGGCCTTTCTTTAGTAGTTTTGTAAAGTCTTTCTAGAGTTCTTTGCCAATGGGACAGAATTTCACTTCTACAAATAGTTAAGTAGCTTGTTTAGACACCACCCTTTTTACTGCTTCTGCTAGGTCTTTGCTGAAGATGTTGAATAACCTGGTCCTTGGTCACATATCCTGCTCCACAGCAAGTTAGCCCCCGCCCTTTGCTGCTTACTCTTTTAGGTAGCCCAAAAGACCACTTCCTCCAAACCCCTAGCAGTTCTGTCTCTTAATAGCTTTTTTTTTTTAAATCCTATAGCCATCATCTTACCATTTAGGAAGTTTTGACCAACACATGTTGCTATACTTTATCCATCTACACAAGCATGCATGCTCTTTTTTGTGTTTTCATTGCTGTGGTTTCCCTGGGGATGTGAGTCATCCAAATATAGAATAAACCAGGGCAGAACTTTCTAACCTGGCTGCTGCTGGCATGTGTATACTGTTGTCTCTCCTCCACAATTTCTTGGGAGTGTGTCTGCAAATGCTCACAATATTTAACAGTGACAGCTCATAAGTCTGAAAACATCTCAGGGTTTAACACTACTGGAGCTGAAAAGGCTGGAGTTTTTATATTCTTCATGATTTACCTCACAAAAGTAAGTGGAGCAAACTTGTGCTCCTTCTGATGTACAAAAACTGTCTCGTTTCATTTAAGATTCTTCTTGGTTTTCTCTTTTGTTACCTGCTCGTAAGAATGAAGGAGCTGGACAGTTGAATCTTGATTCTTCTATGTCCTGTCAAACTCTACATTATATAAAGCGATTTTTTAGCAATGTAAGTGGTAACTAGTCTGCCTATCTTTTTGGAACTTCATTCAGTTCCTGATGCTATGGTCTGTGAGCTTCCACTCATAACCTGAAAGTTTCAAGGAATGTCTATCTTTCTTTGTATCGGTATCATCCATTGACTGGTAAACACATTTCTTCCTTCTGATTTGCTTTACAGGTATTTCAATGGAGGAAAGCAATAAAAGTTCTGGTTCTAGAAGGCAGAAAAATGCATTTCAGGAATAGAAAAGCATGTATTTCTGCCTAATTAATAACTAAAAAAATATATATTAGGTATAAAGAACATGGAAGGCAAAACTCAGTTCTGAATTTAACTTTCAAGGTGTATGCTTTGGGTTAAAAATTGATCAAAGAGAAGGGGACATTCTTGACCATAGCACACATCCTGCAGACACTCAACACTTACACACTGGAAGAAGATACAGGAGTCCATTCACTTTGGCTGTAAACAAATAGTAAGATTTTTAGTGCAGATTCTATGGCTGTAGTAAATGTAAGCAGATCTTAAGCATTGCTTCTGCAATCTGGACTCAGGCAGCTGAGGGATTATTTGTGCATGACCCTTCTCCAGCTATTTTGTGTAGTAATTTTGTGGCTGGTTATGAAACTGTGAGTGGTATGGACTTGTGGCAGTGAAGCAGGGAAGGGGTGTCTGTCAAGGGATCAGTGTTCACCCAATTTAATCACTGTCTGAGGTTTTAATTCCTGTTTCGAACAAACGAATGTGATACTTGGAGTATTTCAGTAAAGAGACTGTGACCTAGTAATTTCAAACCACTCAAGAGGCCTTTTGTGAAACAGTAAAAAAATGACCCACCTTTCACTCTTGCTGTTACGGGGCAATTTCCGCCCAGCAGAAAGGAAATGAATTACAATTACCAGGACTGGGAGTTGTTCAGTAGGACAATGTATAAACCCAAGCTCAATCTAATTTATATAGTGCATGTTTTCCTCCTTCTCTATCTCTGTATCTGACTTCTCTGCTCTTCCATAAGTGTGTAAGGGTGGGATACAGAGTTACATTCCCAGGATCTGAACCTGCCCTACTTTGTTTTTTCCTTTCCAGGTCTGTGTTTTATGTTCCATACATACTTAGAAACAAAACAAGACAAAAAGCCACAAATAAATTCCATACAAGAATCAATACCTACTCTCAGCTCTAGTGTCATCCTGTTAATGGCTAATTAAGCCAAAGGCTAAGTAGCAAATGAAAATATTAGGAGGACAAGAACATGCTTCAAAAAGATTTAAAGCCAACTGTAGCTAAGGCAAAGCAGTGCTTTGAATATGCAGCAGAGCTGAAAATATGACTATAAACAAGAACAGAGACTGGATCTTATAATGAGATTATCTCTTTCCATATGTCAGTAATCCATGCGGTTATGAAATGTACAGAAAGTACTGATTTCAGAAGGTGTTTTAAGATACCTTGACTGAGTCCTTCAAGAAAAAGATATTTGATATAGTATTTCTGAAAGAATGGTATATCAGAGATTTTAACAAATTTAAAGAAAATACAGACAGAGATTGTTCATCTACACTCACAAAGAGAGAATTTGGCCTGAGCTGGTACTTGGACTGCCTGCAATACGGCTGGGAAGGAAAGTATTGGCCTGGTGAGGTGTGCTACAGAAAGGTCTACCCTGGAGGCTGTCCTTTGCTTTGGCAGTTCTACTGCATTTTCATCATTAAAAAATTCCCACCGGTGATCATCAGTTCCTGCTTAGAAAGCTTAATGCTCTGTCTCTTAAGAGGCCCTTGGGAAATTTTGGTGTTATGTTCCTTTGAAGGTCCTCTGGTATCACTAGTATAGTGGGATTTCAGATTTGTTTTCCATTGACAAATTTAACACCTATTCAAATTTCTGGGATTGAACAAATCTAATGAACCTTTATAAAACAAGATGAAAGAATTAACAATAAGTAAGGAACCCTACTATAATTTTTCTTGCCTTATTTTTACCTACACCTCTTCAAGTTTTTGGTATTTACCAAACTAAAGATGTTACATGTGAAAAGATAACTGCAAGCTGAGTTCAATGGCCTTTCGTCAGATCAACTCCCCTGCTGTCTAAATGAGGAGTCTTCTGTTTGATGCCACAGATAGCACTCAGCATTACTTTCTAAGGTGGGAAGCTATTCTTTGTGCCCTCAGAAGGTGTTCTGCATTCCTCCAGGATGGTAGGATTACCTGACAGACAGCCATGCAGAAACAAAACACAATATATTATAAACTGTCCTCCTTGGTGATAAATTGTCAGGGTCTGTCTTTCTGCAGCACACAAAATTTAATTGTGGCACACATAGGAGGAATTTGCAACCACAGGTGAAGCATACTTGTTGCTGTTCTTCATTGGTGATATTAATCTAAGAAATACACTCAACAGAGGAAACATGGTTTGGGGTGTGTGCTGGTGGGAGATGATTAGTGCTGCACTATTCTGTGGCAAATCCAGGATCCCAGACATATAGCAGGTAATATATCAGAGGGGCAAAATGAAGGAGGACATGTCCAACCTTTTGCCCCACTAAGGGGTGCTTACCTCTGGATCAGCCCAGTGCACAGGTCTGCAGACACAGGGATTCATTTGGGTCCTGAGGACATCAGTTTTTTACTTCATTTTCTCATCTTCCTCTAGCAGGGTTAGGCCTCTCTGTGCAGAGTAAGCTCCGTGAATTTACAACCAATAAAATATGGTATAGCATTAAATGGGAAATGGCTTCGAGTGAAAAGCGCATTGTCGCCCTAAGCCTATTGAAACTATTTGTATTATCTACTGAAGAAAGCACTCCACCAACATCTGCGAATGCCTTTTAATCACAGAATCATAGAAAGGTCTGGGTTGAAAGGGACCTTACAGATCATCTCATTCCAAGCCCACTGCCATGGGCAGGGACACCTTCCACTAGACCAGGTTGCTCAGAGCCCTGTCCAACCTGACCTTGAACACTTCCAGGGATGGGGCATCCACAGCTTCCCTGGACAACCTGTTCCAGGGACTCACCACCCTTACAGCAAGGAATTTCTTCCTGATGTCTTATCCAAACTTACCTTCCTTCAATTTAAGACCATTCCCCCTTGTCCTATCACTAATGGACTAATGTCTAATTTCATATCACTTTGAAGATCCAATCAAAATAATAAGTGTGCATATAGGCATTTCAAGCTTAGACCCACTTGGTGAAACATGGCTTCAGATGAAAAGTGCATTGTTGCCCAAACGGAAAAGAGCTGCTTCAAAATTCTAACTTAGCTTTGAAACATGGGCAGTTAGAGAAAAAGTATATATCTGAGAATGTTTTTCCAAACTAATGATTCAGCCCTTAGCCGACATCTAAAAAACCTGACCCAAAAACAGTAGGAGAGGATTCCTGTGTAGAGTTCAACTGAAAATTGTCTAGACCAAATTAATCTTCCAATTAGCTCTAGCTCTAAGTGTTTTGGTAGAATGTGGTCTATCTCTTAGGATATGTCAGGAAAAGTCTGAAAGGATGTATAGAAAAACTAGAGGCAGTGTAACACATCTGTTATGAAACAATAACCTCTTGCTGTCTCCTAGAAACACAACTCACCAACCGAGTTTTGTCCTACTTTTAAAAAGGCCTTTAAGAAAGTGTAATGATAAAAATGTGAAAAAGTGTAACTACTTGAGAGAACAAAGTAGAACGGCCACTGGCACTTAGCTTTTAGCCATGTAAGTATTTTATTCTTGCAAATATTTAACAGATTGTGTCTATCCAAAAAAGCTGGAAATGAAAAGGTAGGGGAGTGAACACAGCAGTGTGTGCGGAGCAACAAAACAAGATTAAACATATGCCCTGTATCTCAGTCAAATATATAAGAACATTTAAGTAAATCTGCAAGATATTATGGGAAAGGAAGCAGGTTCTAAATGGCTGTTAATTGCAGACTGCTGTTAATTAGCAGAAGTGTCTCTTTATTCTGGACTTTCATTGTTCTGGCAGACAACTATTTTTGCCTATATTTACTTTATATTACATAAATGCAAAGAACACAGAACAAATGTCTTTGAGAATAAGTGGGGCAAACTGCATAAGGTTTTCTCTGCTTCCCTATTTCTCAAAGTTTTGTGTTGTGATGAACCCCCTTTCTCCCGTAACAGGACACTCAGATGAGGAGCCCTTATAGAAGCTGACTAAAGAAAGAAGACCCCATGTTTTCTTTCTGATATTGCAACTGCTACCAACATGATGAGAATATGAGAAATACTTCAACCCCAATTCTGACTACTGACAAAGGCACCCAAAAGAAGACTGTGACATCCCAAAGTCTAAACCAATTATCTCTGTGTCCATGAGGTCCAGTGGGTCAGGCAGACACCCCTGGAGTAGGCCTGCCACTGGTGATTCACTTGTTTTCCTGCAGTTGCAATATCTCTGTACACTGAAGAAGGATCATAAACCTGGCAAACCAGTGAGGGGGACTGGTGACTGTCACCAAAAAGAGAAACAAAATGAACTCACAGGGACCTCAGAACTTCAGAGAAACTTAAAATAAGATTCAGAAATTGTGTGTGGAAGCCACAGATATAAAACCGATATGGTTATGCTTTGTGGGCTCAGGTTACAGCTTGAATTCAACAAGTCTTTCTGATGATCAAGATTTTTTTCTGAAAATGGTTTAGTAATTTTTGATGTATTTTCAAAATAGTTGGTACTGTAGGTAAAAGCAAACACTGACTCAATTACTTCTTTCCTATTTTTTGTACTGTTCTATCTTGGTGTGAAGATAGAATCACCCTGGGTTTTAATTTTCCTCATATTATTGACATCACTGTGATAAAGCAAAATAATCTGTTATCGTGAATGCTTATAAAATGGTGATGAGAATTGAAGTTAAAGAACAGGAAAGAACTCTTTTGGGATTCTAATTCTAAAGACATTGCCACAGACGAGGTCTCTTTAAATGTTTCAAAGAATATTTTATTGTTATTTCCTGCCCCTTTGTATCAGTTGAGCTATTTACGTAGCTTACTTTGAAACGAAATACTGACCAAGTGGAAACAAAGTCAGCAACAGCTGGACAGCCATAGCTGGATAGATCTTGTATCGCCAGAAAGGTTGATGAAATTACTCCACTTTCTTAACTGAAAGGGCAGCCTCTTTGTAAGCAGGGAGAGAATGGGAAACAAGAAATGAAGGGTGAAGAAAGTGATAGTAACTTATAGAAAAATCCTGTTCTTAGAACTTAATTTCTTGTCAGGTACAAAGTGGTGGGTTGGGATGCCATGAGATAGAGGAGTGACACAGTGGGTGGCCCTGGGACAGGGCTTCCTAGCGATGCAGGCACAGCCAAATTTGCTTCTTGGGAAGAGCACAAATTAACTCAATCTGATGCCTTCAGCAGAGCAGCAAAGGTAGCTTTGCCCCATCAGAGGGGAGGAGGCTGACAGGGTCAGTATAGGCTGAAGTGCCCATACTGCACATAGGAGAATATCTTTCAAACCCTCACAGGATTTCTCTGTCAGACCACACAGTTACCTTTCCCAAACCCACTGGAAATCACTCTTCTCCTACATCTGCTTACCACTTTGTTCCTGCCACATGTGTTCCATGACCTCCTGACTCACTGAACCTCCTGGGCAGCTTCTGTGCATGCTGGCTGGGAGGAAGCTGATACCCCTTTTTGCACTGGGAAAGGAAACAGAAGTGTTGGGCTGGCATGGGACATGGCACCCATGCTACAGGGAGCAGAGAAACAAAAAACGGGACAATAGCTGGGTTTCATATGTGTCCTGCCATCCTGCGCCTTGACAATGGGGTAGAGCACTTGAGATTATGGGAGCAAACCTCAGGGCTGGGTTCCCCACTGCTGCACACACTGCTTGTGTGGCAGTCCCCCACTCCTGCGTGGGAGGGCAAAATAGGCAGCCCAAGGTGTCTGCCCCCTCTGCTTGCATTTCATCTTGCCCAGCTGAGAGGCTTTCTAAGAAGTAACCTCAAAGATAGAGGGTGTTTAGGAAATGGAACATCAGTTTGAAACTCCAGGATTGGTGTGGAAATCAATGAGGACTGAAATAGAGGAAGTAAACAGCAGTTTGGGAGGAGAAGCACAAGAGGAACATACTGCAGGGTCATCCTCAAGTGGTGCAAAAAGGCAAGAAGGTCTTGCAATCATTCCGATGTATGTATAGAAGTAGCTAGACAAATGGCCTCTATAGTGATCATTAGTGTTTTTCCTTCCATGAAAAACGTCTTGTTTCTGAACATACAGTTTGCTCTTGGAGAACTGAGCATACTGGACTTCTTTGTAGTGAACACAAAAGTGATTTATTTTTCCCCTAAATTTAATTTTTTGCAGGCTGGAGCATGTTTTTCTCTGAACATTTTTTCAGACAAACCCAACCCAAACTATGCTGCCAAGTGTTACAGTAAATCTTAGGCAATGTTTGACAGAGGAAAAGTCTGAAATTAAAGAGAAGATCTCAGGTGGTGTGCCCAATGACCTTTGCCAGCACTTGACCACATCAGCTCTCTCAAGGGAGCTGTGTACTTGGTTCTGTGTCATGCCCATCATGTGAGAGTGTGTCTTGTTTGGGGCTCAACCCAAGGGGCAATACTTACACCCTGCCAATATGCTGAGCTGGGAACAAGAAGTTGTTCCAGGAAAGAGTGAACTTATTTTATTTATGTCTCTTAGACTGATTGACTAATTTGACAAGCTTTGTCAATAATCAGAGAAAAAGCCTTCTGCAAAGTTTTGCTTGAATGATATCATGATGTTCTTTTAAAATGATACATCAGTGGATAACAGGTCTTATCATAATTTTAGGAAATGCATTTAAGCCAAACGACCATTTCAACAGAATTACTGTGGATTTGGAATGGACAGTTGATTACCTATAAAGTACTTCCTCAGAGATTAAAGAAAAAAAGTATGAGTTTTAGAATATAGTGTAATTGCTGCTGGTATTCCTTTACTGTACTCTATTAACCTAAAAGGAAATTAAGAGCTAATAGCTTTGAAACACTATAAAGCCAGTAAGATGTAAGTGCAGGAATTGTAATGTATAAAGACTAACTTTTAGACGATAATAATTTGTCCTTGCTGTTTCCTTACCATGCAACTTATTTATAAACAATAAAATTAAAATTTGTTGCAAACAAACTAAAATATAGCTGCTAAAATTAAAATATTTTCCCCCTGTCATTGTTCTCTCTCTTTCTCTTTCTCTTTCTCTCTTCTTAAACCTTTAAAGTCTAATCAAGGGACACTGGCATATGTTACATACAATTGGCATTATTGTCTGTCAGTATTAATGAGTTGGATTTGTGTGGCCAGATTTTGGTAGCAGGGGGGCTACAGGGCTGGATTCTGAGAGAAGCTGCCAGAAGCTTCCTCCATGTCTGGTATGGCCAGTGCCAGCTGGCTCCAGGACAGACATCCTGCTGGACAAGGCCGAGGCAATCAGAAATGGTGGTAATGCTTTGGGGATAACATATTTAAGGAAAAGAAAAGTTATTGCACAGGTGTAATTCCAGCCAGAGAAGAGCAGAGTGAGAACATGTGAGAGGAACAGCCCTGCAGACACCAAGGTCAGTGCAGAAGGAGGGGCAGGAGCTGCTCCAGGCACCAGAGCTGAGATTCCCCTGCAGCCCGTGGTGCAGCCCATGGTGAGGCAGCTGTGCCCTGCAGCCCCTGGAGGTTCTTGGGGATGCAAAGATCCACCTGCAGCCCATGGAGGAGCCCCTCTCTGGAGCAGGTGGATGCCTGAGAGGAGGCTGTGACCCCTTGGGAGGCCTGTGCTGGAACAGGCTCCTGGCAGGGACTCGAAGACCCATGGAGAGAGGAGCCCACGCTGGAGCAGATCTCCTGGCAGGACTTGTGACCTGTGGAGGACCCACATGGGAGCAGGCTGTGCCTGAAGGACTGCACCCTGTGGAAGAGTGACCCACATTGGAGCAGTTTGTGGAGAACTGTTGTCCATGGGATGGACTCACATTGGAGAAGTTAATGAAGAATTGTCTCCTGTGGGAGGTACCCCACGCTGGAGTAGGGGTAAGACTCTTCCTGAGCAGAGGCAGAAACATGTGATGAACTGACTGTAATCCCCACTGCCTGAATATCTGAACCACTTAAGGGGAGGAGGTAGGGCTTGGGAAGGAGGGAGGAGTGGGGGGAAAGGTGTTTTAAGGTTTATTTTGCTTTTCATTATCCTGCTCTGATATTTTTAGTAATTATTTCAATTAATATCCCCAGTTCAAGTCAGTTTTGCCCTTGACAGTATTTCATGAGTGATCTCTCTCTGTCCTTATCTCAAGTCATGGACCCTTCATTACATTTCCTCTGCCCTGTCCAGCTGCAGAGGGGAGTTACAGAGCAGATTTGGTGGGTGCCTGGAATCCACCCAGGGTCAACCCACTACAATCCTGTTCGTGCACCAGCTGGGAATTTAACCCAGGTTCCAAGAATGGGAATCTTGCATGATACCACTACCATGCAAACTCATTACAGTCACAGAACCACAGAAGGGTTGGGGTTGGAAGGGACCTCTGGAGATCATGTAGTCCAACCCCACTGCTAAAGTAGGTTTCCCTACAGCAGGTTGCTTTGGCTATCTTCAGAGAAAGAGACTTTGTATTCCCTGGGCAGCCTGTTCCAAAGCTTAACCATCCTCAAAGTGAAGAAGATTTTCCTCTATTCAGGTAGAAACTTCCTTCAGTTTGTGGCTGTTGCCCGTTATCCCCTTCCTTAAAAACTTTCTCACTGTCACCATGGTTGATAATATTTAAATATAGTGCTTTTCTCTTTCCTAGATTGTGTGCATAATCTAAATGCTGACTTTTGGCTCCTATTTCTACCTTTTTGTCCTGTGGATTCCTCTAACTCTATTTACAAAGGTGAAGTGGTAACTTCTGCTTTTTCAATGACACTGAAGCATCACTGCTGTTTGTTTAGGTTTCTTAAGAGAGAGGGTTTCATCTTAAAACTCTTCATGCCCTAAGCAGAATTTCAGAACATAGGGAAACCTGCTGTGACTAGAACAAATTTTTAAACTTGTTATATGTTTGAAATAGGAACAGGAAAAAGATGTCCTCCAATCTTAAGGAACTGGAAGAATCCTTGTTGCATTTTTCAAGTTTGTGTATTGTTCAGAGTGTTTTATCATCAGATTAGACTCTTCTTTTAATAGCTGTAGTAGGAGACTGTTGTTGAGAAACTCTGTCCTCGTAGAGCATGGTCACTGGGCATATGATCTCTGAAATCCCATTTTCTTTCCCCTGAGGGAATTACAGAAAGTGTCTCCTGCCAACTACGCTTAAGGTAAACTGACACTGGCAGTTCCACTTACAGTTTTCCAAGTTTGCTGGCAAAGGATTGGGACGGCAGGGGAGCAAAATGTTTTTCCCAAGCAGTGGTACATTTGTGCCATGGTTATTGCAAGAGGGAACTAGGGGATGACAGTGAGGGATGTTTTCACTGGAGTTAGAGGCTGAAATGGCAAAATTATTTAAATGCCAATTGTTTGCTCCATGAAGACCTTTGTGCTTAATTATGACTACACAGGGTCAGTCAGCCAGGAAGAATGGGTGCAATCTAGAAAACCTAATTCAAAATTTGTTGTGTTCCTCTTTTTCTTTTCCTCTATCCTTCTCCTACAGGCACAATATGCACAGAAGATGCCATTTCGGACAGAATTTATGCTCATTTTTATCATTTACATTAATAAGAATTTAACCACACACATTTTGTGAAAAGCATTGATTCCATTCATTTTACAGTACAGATCCTACTACGCCACTCAAGGCTTACTATTCTTTAGGCTCAGTTTTGATGAAGATGTTGTGGTTTTAAGCCCAGCTGTAGATGAAACACCACACAGACACCCTCAACCCCACGTTCTGAGAAGAGATTAACTCTACCCTAACTGAAACCAGGATACAAGATCAGAGTGTTATTGCAGATTATGAGACTCTTTGGTTCATGTAGGTCTTTGAACAATTTTTTTCACAGTGTGCAGGTGATCCTTCTCCTCTGCTCAGCACTGGTAAGCTCACAGCTGAAGCACAATACTTAGTTCCAGGCTCCCCACTACAGGAGATAGACAGGGCTCTTGGAGAGAGTGCAGCCAAGGGCTGCATTTAGATAGCAAAGGAACTGGAGTGTCTTCTATAAGAGAGCTCAGACTCTTCTGCCTGTAGAAGAGAAGGCTATGGAAGGATGTCCTCAAGGTGTGCAGATGTCTGAAGGGAGGATGTGAAGGCAAGGAAAAAAGCTGTTTCCACTGGCACCCAGTTCCAGGACTAGGGGAACTGGGCACAAACTGAAACATGTAGCGGAGGTTCCTCCTCAGCATCAGGAAAGACTTCTTTACTGTGAGGGTGACCAAGCACTGGCACAGGTTTCCCAGAAAGCTGCTGTACCCTACATTCGTGGAGATATTCAAAGATGTCTGGTGATGGTCCTGGATAATATGCTCTACATGAGCCTCCTTGAGTGTGAACATTTGTCAGTGATCTCTGCAGGTCCCTTCCAACTTGAAACACTCTGTCACCTCATGGGCTTTCCCTCCAGCAATGATGGGTGTCTTCTTCTTTGGAGGCCCATGCAGGAGCCAAATCGAGTTACCCTGTTGGCACTGAGGTCTTCAGAACTCGCCCTCTGCATTGCAAGGCTGCCTATTGCCAGGCCTTTCTGCTGGGGGCACCAGCTTCCCATCACAGGACATAACAAGCCTGAGTTAAAAACAGCCCCCAATCTTGCTGCTTTTCAGCAGCCACAGCCTTTGTGCGTGGACTCTGGTGGGCACAAACGTAAGGCATGCAGGCTCCAGAGGGACCTTCAGCTTGCTCTAGCAGCTCTGACGTGGGGGAGAGCAGCAGGTCTCGGCACTGAGCAAAGGCAGGACCTTCAAGTGCTCCTCTATCCTCTGCTTGGCTGCATGGAGGAGGTGCTGATCTCTTCTCGCTGGGATCCAGTGACAGGACACATAGGAATGGTGCAAAGCTGCATCAGGGGAAGATCAAACTTGATATAAGGCATCCTTGCTGCTTACAATCAGTGCCAATTTCTACTCACCCAGGTCACATCCAGACTCCAGCTGAGCATTCGGTGAGGTTTGGAGTGCTGAATGAGGCCACTGGTACTGATATTGAGTGAGGAGAATTGTTTGTAGCAGCTCTCCATGCCCAGTCCCAGAGCTGCTGGAGGGTTTTCCCTCTCCCTGCCTAGTTCAGGCATCCAGGACACCCCGGAGGTGCACTCACAGCAGCAGAGGTGAGCTGGAAGGGGACACCTCACTCTGGGAAACTGAGAGGGTTTTTCTCCTGAAGGACCTGGGTATTTTTATCACCCCTCTCCAGGTCAACTGATGGCTATGGTGCCTCTTCCCTTGCTATTGTGACACCCACTACTGCAACGACAGTGAGAGGGAGCCACTCATCACCAGCTCCCCACAGGCCACTGCAGGGAGTGGAGAGCATGGGCATGGAGCTGGACAACTACTGTCCCATCTTCCTGGACAGCTGGGAGGAGGCCAACTGAGTGCCTTGGTGCATTGACTCCACCTGTTCTGCCACCTATGCATCCTGTGTGGGTGGAGAACAAGTCTGTATGCCCCTTCTGCCAGACAAGTTCCAGCAGCTTGCATGTCTCTCTTGTCAGGGCAAAGCACTGGGTCAAGAAAGCCATGGGGAAGAGTGATGTGTGCAAAGGATGACAGCCTGGGCCAGCCACCTCAGGTAGGGCCAGCAAAGGCAGCAGTAGACTCCCAGTGCCCTGTCTGCCTGGGAGATATCAAAAAGACAGCCTATGCGGCCTATTGCATGCACAAATTCTGCTTTGCCCGCATCGAGTGCTGGGCCGGGGGGAGGGATGCCTGCAAGCACTCTTTGGGGAAGCTGCCATACTCAGTGGAAGGGGAGAGCCATTACAAGGAGTATGGAGTTGGCTTGTCTGCCCTCCTGCACAGCAGGATGGCCATGGGGAGGGCCTGCAGGCTGTCCCTGCAGCTGCACTGCAACCTGCACAGGCAGACCACCGAAAACCACTCTTCAGCTGGCCTGTGAGGCCTGTGAGGACTGACAGCACAGAGGGAGGCACAGTGCACAGAAGCAGGCAGAGCTCCAGGGCCCTCCAATGCCCCTTTCCAGCAGGTTCCCACACCAGGCACTTCTCTGGAGGTAACTGTGCCAAGTGCAAGAAGCACCAGGTCAGACCTGTGGCTGCTGCAGACCGACACAACAGCAGGGTGTAGTTGTGGCCCCTCAGCATCCCCCTCTAGTGCTTCCAACAAACACTGATGCTTTCCATGATGTGTATGTGTCTCACAAAGCTGTTGATTCCTCAAGAAACAGCTGGCATACTTTTATTGTATTTATGGGCCATAAGAAAACAGTGGCATGACTTTGACTGATTGTGCAGGATCTGTCTCCATTTTTAGGCTTTTCCTTCTCTCTATGAATACGTTGTACTACCCTGCATTTTTTTGTACCCTTCAGATAGACAGTATGTGCTGTCAGCACTCAAAACCCTGGTCTTCCTCTCGTGCTGCAAGCTTCTGGGTATAGCATTTTCCTTCTTCACAGTATGCCTAAAGTACTGTTTTCCTACTTAAATTTCTCTCAGAACAACTGGGGTACTTGGACTGGTTTCACTAACGTGCTAGCTAGTACAAAATGTTGTCATGTTAGCAGTAGCAGTACGGGTCACTCACACCAAGTGCTTGTTCTGGCTCCGTTGTAATTTGCTTTGCCCTCTTATATTGTAAGAAAAAAGCCTTTGATAATGGCACAGTTCTCTTTTATGAGACTGGAAGCCAGGTTATGATTACTGACAGGTACCTGAGTACATAAGTGAGCACTTCCAAGAAGAACTTAGTAGGAGGTGGCTAGGAAGGAAAAAAACCACAAATGCTGGGTTCCAGTAAGCCTTGATATTAAAGGGTCACATTCACTGTAATGGCATTTAACAACCATGATTAAAGCTCATATGCAGAATATTCTTTTACAATGCAGCATCCCACAAGCAGAGGATACCTTTGCAAATGGACATTTGTACCTTTTTTTTAAGCTGGGGACACTGTATGGGAACAGAGGACTGGAAGAAATTATCCCTGGCCCTAAGGTTCAGTTCCTCTGTCATAGGTAAATGCGTGGTAGATACCTTCTCCTGAATTGACCTGGCTCCTTCTGTAAAATTATCACTGCTTTTGCCCGCTACACCTCAGGCTGTGATTGCTGTTGTTCTTAGACAGCTTCTTTAAGTTCTCAACCTCCGTTTTATTGCATGATACTTTGTACTCCTCTTTTCTTTACCTCTACTTATTTCTTCCTTTAGTTTAAATACTTGGCGTTTATCTTTGTCAGGAAAGGGTGGTCAAGCACTGAAACAGTCTGCCCAGAGAAGTGATGGAATCAAGGTCCCTGAAGTGATCAAAAACCATGCAGATGTGGTGTTTAGGGACATGGTTTAGTGGTGGACCTGGCAGTGCTGGATTAATGGTTGGACTTGTTGATCTAAGAGGTCTTTCCCAGCCTTAAGTATTCTATGATTCCATGTCTGTGTAGCACAGCAATGACCCGCTGTGGCCTCCTTTCTGCCTCACAAAGTAGCTATTGCCTACAATGATACCAGGCTGAGGTCATTTTCCTGCTACATGAAATAATTCACTTTTATGATGTTTTAGAGCACTGTAATGAAAGCTTCCTTAAGCAAAGGGCGATAAAGAGATTTGGTGACCAGGGACCTAAAGAATAGTCATGTTGGGCTTGAATGATCTGTCTCTTGGTTTCCTCCTTTTCTGGTAGAATGTAAATTGTGCTTCTCTCTCCTCATGCAGCCAGCACTGTAGGTTAAACTTAGGAGTAAGGGAATGTCTGCCCTTCCTCGTGCCCTATGGGCTTGCACAGCAAGTAACCACCGACCTTCAAATTAGAGGGGGAAGGTAAACTGAGAAGGTGCCTCACCACCCTCACAGTGAAGAATTTCCTCCTGGTATGTATTCTGAACCCACCTCTTTTCAGCCCGGCTCCTTTAACCCTTGCCCTGCTGCAGTCCCTCGGCAGCCCTCCCGCAGGCTCCCCTCGGGCCTGGCGGGCTGCCGTGAGGCTGCCCTCAGCCCTCCCCTCCCGGCCCGGCCCTGTTCTCCTCGGAGCAGCGCGCTTCCAGAGGGACACGCTGGCACAAGGCACGGTGCCCTTGCGAGAGCAGGCAAGTGGGGCTGAGATGTCTCATTTAAAGCACGTCCAGACTCATGATAGTTCTATGTTCTATGGGAATCATTCTGGCTGTGATTAGAGACTAATTAATCTCTGAGTTTCCACACAGGAAACCTCTCACTTGTGTTTTTCAGTGAAAGTTGGATGTTACACGTGAATAAAGTTGTGTCAGCTTGTGTCACACTACCTGATTACATAGTCATTATCCTGCTCTTGTGAATGAAGGTACAGTTGGCTGTATTTCCAAGAAATCTCTTGACTCTGTGTTAAGAAGCTGTTGCACCAAACATGCTCTTCACTTAACCAAACATGCTCTTTCCCACATATATCTTAAACGTGAAGGAAAGATCAAACATGAAACCTGGAGAAATTTTTTTTTTTGACACTAATGTTTCAAATTAATTTCTAATCAAAGCTTAAACTGCTCACTGGCTCTCAGACTTAATCTAAAATACCACTTCTGTTGTTTTCTTGAAGACCTATTTGACAATAGAGTTACAGAGTACCTAAGATACTTGGCTTCCCTCATCGTAAAGCACTCTGCTGCTGTCATTGTGCATTTCTGCAGCTTAGCTCTTTACCCTGCCCTGTGTTATAGACTAATTCCCAAGAATGAAAGCACATTGCAAAACAAAAGAAGGAAAACATTCTCAAGGCTTTATCTTGACCTGAATGTTCATGTTGACTTATATGATGCAAGTTTTGAGTAATTAATGTATCTTTGACAAAGCGAACACTAGGGTCAAAAAAAGAATCCAATGTAAATGTCGTGATCATCATACAGTGGCTGCCTCTAGTTAAATGTGCCTTCATTTTTCATTGTGTCAGGAAGGTTGCAAATAATTTGTTCTCAGAAGGTCAGAGAAGGAGGTGCAGTTGCACTATTAAAAAAAAAGTAAACAACTCCCTGGGAAACTAGTAAGAGAAGGCCTATGAAGCCGTAACCTTCAGATGAGCCTCAGACAAGGCATTGCAGGTTTTCCCAGACTGGATATTCCTCATGAGAGCATTCCTTCCACAGCCCTAACATCCTTTGGCTGCCTTGTCTCAGTCACACTCAAAACATGGCTCTGGGTTTTTTGTTTTCTCTTGTGTTAACTGAGGTGTGAGGGTTAGGGAGACAGACACAAGCCACAACAGGGACACAAAATTCTGATCAAATATTGAGGGTTTTTCCCCTCTGTGAGGTGATCAAACACTGGCAAATGTTGCCCAGAGAGGCTGTGGACTCTCCATCCTTGGGGGTACTCAGAATTCTACTGAATGTGACCACAGCAACCAGAGGTAAATTTGCCTTGGCCTGAGCAGAGATCTGATCAGGTGACCTCCAAAAATCCCTCCCAGCCTGAGTTATTCTCTGATTCTCTGTGTTTTATAGATGTGACATGCCATCTTCCTGACACAGAGGGAGTTTAATGAGCAAAGGGCGTAAAGAAAGTAAATAATTTATGGGAAATCTGGGAAAACTCAAAAGTGAAAGTCAGGGAAAATAAATTTGTGTGAGATACAGGATCACAAATAGAGATTTGTCTCTCCCAGCAACCATATCCCAATATTCTCATTCCTTTGGTTGATCAGGTTTGTGGGGGAAAAAAAAAAAGAAGTTTATTTGTTAGAAGAGGACAAATTTTTCTCATGTTTGTCAGAACAAAACAATCTTGAAGTTCATGAGTTGAGACCTTCACATTGTCTTTTTGTGTCATTTTTGTCTAAGTGTTTGGATCATTTAATTGCAGATATCCTTAAACCTTAATGCATGAGATCCTCAATTTTCAATTCACACAATTATTACTTTCTGCAGTCTGCCAAGAACTAATGTGAAATAGCAGAATAATTTAAATTACAATAAAAACTCTTTTCACCTCATCCCTATCTTCCTATACAATGTCCCAGTCAAAGAAGGCTGAAAACAGCTTTGTTGAAAAAACCTGTTTCTTTAATGAAAGTGGGTTATTGTCTGAAGACAAGGACAGTTTCTCTGAGCTAATGAGAATCTCTTTGTGGTTGGCCTTAGCTTCCATGTGTTTATTTCCTGCAAGGAAAACACCGAAAACCAACATGCAAACTAGCATCACTCCATTCTTTGAAAGATCCTCTATCATTTTTAGTGTCAAAACCAGGTTTTCCTGACAGTGTTTCAGTGAATTCTTTGCCCACTTATTAATCAAAATTCTGATCATATTTGTACATGTCTCTTTAGCCAAAGGGAGATGAATTATTTTTCTTAGAGCTGTCTAGTTTTCTTCGGCTATGCTAAGTTGGCAAATGATGTATATACACACAAGAAAACAAAGAGAGAGGAATTGCAAAAATTAAGATGAACATGTGCCAGGAGAATGTGCTGTCACTCTGCTGTGGCAGATTAACAGCTGTTTTGTCTCCTCCTCCCCTTCAGCCCTTGGGGGACGTACATTACATCTCCAGTATTGGCCTCTTCCCCCATCAGGGAGGTCGCTGACCTGACCCAGCTTTCACCAGTCTATGCTCACAACATTAGACATTTAACAAGGTGATAAGAGCTCAGGGGATTAGCATTTGGGGGAAAAGGGTATGACCTCTAAAACTAGCTCTTAATTAATAAAAATGGACATAAGCGATCTGTTTCAAAATCTCCATTTAGCAGGAAGGGGATAAAGCAGGTTCTGTTTGTTCTTGCAGGAGGGAGAGAAGAGCACAGAGGGGACCTGAGGTTGGATGAAAGTGGTAGATCTCTTGGGGGTCAGTGTTAAGTGTTAATGTGAGAAGAAGCAATGAGAATTTTTTATTAACTGGAAGTCAGTTAGCTGCAGATTAATTCAACTACCTGCCTCTTCCCACAGAGGAAGAGAAAAAGCTTTCTGCTTTTTTTGCAGAAAGCTTAATAGCAGGCCTCTCCTAACAGGTATTATTTTCCATACCGTTTGTCAGAGACAGGTTTCCTGCATGTGTAAATCTACCTACAGAGGTAACAGTTTCCTGCTCTTAGAATAAATTTCACAGTATTTATGTCTCCTTTCTAGAATTTGGGAAATTTTATTGAGACCCTGTATGTAAAGCAATGCACATTCTTGTGGTTCATCATGATTTTTTGTACTATTTAAATAAAACTTTGGGTCAGTGCGATCTAAAACAATGTTTGAAAGAACCATGAATGCTTTTATGTATATATGTAAACACCATAACTGCAAAATAGAAATATAAGCATGTAACAAGTAAATTAGAATTCTTTTAAAAGTGTTTAGTATGTACTTGGTCTTTAACACTGTGGAGTTTTGATGGTTCATTACTTATAGTTCCAGCTTTTAAGTCTGAAAAAATGACCCCATTGTTGCATTTCTGTTAATGTTTACGTAATTGCTGATCAAAATAAGGCAATGCATTAGCTAAATGTTCTCAAAAGAGAATAATTGCATGCAATTCAATTACCATTGGAGATAAGGTAACCCTTTTTTTGACTATATGGGTGTAACTGGGTTCTGTGACAGTTTTTCGAGACTTGCTCATACACTGGGTGCTACTGCCGTCCCCTGATTTCTCTGCTGAGACAGCTGGGCTTATGGACTGAGTGGAAGGTGCAGGACATTCTGACATGCCCCAGTCTGACTGATGGTGTGAGCAAGGACGTGCTGCAGCATTGCTCTGCAGCAATAACAACAAAAAGCCTTTATGATCCTCTGAAGCTTATTTGCCCCTACTCCAGTTTCCTAGGTGCTTGCAATGTCTCCTGAAACGACTTGTATGCAGCTGTCAGAGATCAAAATTCAACTTTTTTCCTTCCCTTTAGTAAATAAAATGAGTGAATAGTGGGCATTCATAGGGCACAGGCACAAACAGAGGATCTGGTGTTTGTAATGCAGAGCTTTCACTAAATCATGCAAAAAATAGTTCCAAGTATTTGTTTATTGATACTTAGAAAAGGTGAAAGCATGTTTCCATGGCTGTTTGCTTGTTTTTTTAAACACACTGATTATTGTACCTGGAAATTTTAATTTTCTTCTTTCTGTCATTTTCTGTAAGGCTTTTTCTCAACTCCCATGCAGAGTCTGTATTGCTCTTTTACTAATTTCCTTTTATGACCTGTCCTAAAGAAATAAAATCTTGGTTTTAGTAATGTCTGTGTTCAGTTTCCCCATGGAGTAATTTAATAATATGTTACAAAAAACCCAGGACAGTAGTGGGCAGAAGTGAAGAATGCATATATTTTTTAAATTCAGACATTGGATTTTTAATTTTAATTTTTTGTCCTTTTTTTTTCTTTTTGTCTGCTTTTTGCTAGGGATAATTACTAGATTCAGCTTTTGCTGATTTTATTTTGAAAGACCTTAATGGTTTGTGTTAGGGTAAATTAACTTGAAATGCAACTAGTATAGTTTGAGAGCAGCAACATTGCCTAATGTAAACATCATTAATGTGAATTTACAGAGAAACTCTGCTTCATAGAAAAGATGAACAACATATCAGGGAAACAGCCATCCAGGAATAAACAGCTGGAAACAACCATAAGATGACTCACTCTTAGAATTGTCTTTCGGGATCAAGGGGTGTGTGGGTAAGCTGAGGCTTCTGTGGCTGATCAGTATTTTTTGCCATGTGCCAGGAACAAGAGTGACACTTACTTCTGGGAGATTTTTATTAATTAATCATCTTTAAGGGTAGTGGCTGCAGGTAAAAGGTAAAACCCAACAATGCATAAAAATAGCAGTAATGGACAAAACACGTAAGAGAGAAAGAAAAAATTATGTCTCCCAGAAATATGCACTGTCAAGTGACATCAGTTTTCTTTCTGCTGGGAGCTGCTTTCTTAGCAGGTGGCACTGAGGCTGGCAGAAATGACTGCCAGAGCCAGCCTTGGATGTCAGAAGTCAGGTCGACATGTGGCAGTGTTATGACTGAAGAATGAGACCTCAAGCAAGGCAGGCAGGCAACTGCACACTGCGGGAGTTTGAATCACGAACATCTCATTAGTCTGTTTTTAAGCAGCACAGCAAGGCATAAGTGTGTCTATCATTTTGCTGTCATGGTAGCCCCTGACAGCTCACCTTCTAGTCAGCTGTGGAGGTGTGACTCATCCCTAGCGTTTGACTGCCAACAAAAAGTCTATGCTGCCTTACATATCCATGTAAGTATTAACCTAACTGGCTTGCAGTCCCCATCATTAGAGAAGAGTGAGGCTCATCCCAGCTACTTATCCAGCCGAGATTCTGTGGGGAGACAAGAATAAAAACATGGGCCAGGGGCTGTGACCACACACTGGACTGGCACTGCTGTGCCTGATGTTTTAGGCCTGAGATAAGGAATGCTTTTGTGAAGCCATGGGAAAGGCATTTGAATGTCTTAAATCTAATCTAGTTTGGGAAAAGCAAGATTAGCAGCAGGGCATGTCTTTAACTAGAAGCATGAAAGCTCAAGACTGACAGACCCTTTTGACTCACCCAGTTGGGCATACTACTGCTGGCAACTATGTCAAAACGCAGCCTCTGATCAGCTCAGAGTTATGCCCATCTGTTGGGATAATAGTGGCATTAACTAACTTTCCGTGTGTTTGGATAACACCCAAACACATTGTGCTCCTCCCTGCAGGGGGCAAACACCAGGCCAAGAGGTGCCTTTTATGGGCAGCCAGGATAGTTCCACATGGGACATCTGTTCTCCAAGAGGTCCTTTGGGTCTAATGCAGGGCTCTGTTCATTTTGGCCACTGCCTCAGGGCAGGGGGGAAGTTCGCACATGTGTCTGGCTGCCAGCAACAGTGATTGTTTTAGGAGCATCTCAGTGTGCCAGAATACAGGCTGTAGGCAAATACTGCCCACAAATCTTGCAGTGAGCAAGCCGTGTAGCTTACAAACAAAATGAGTCACAGAAAGTGACATACGTCTGAAAACCACAGAAGTCTTTGGTGACTGGTCAACCAGGAATTCACATAAACCTGAAAAGTAATTTGTGTCTACTAGTAAAGAGCAAAATGGAAAATAAATACGTGAGTCTTGAGGGTGAAAGAAGCATACGTATTGTAAAAGGTGTGTCAGATGTGTTCCCTTTCTGCTTGTGAGATTGATTGTTGTGCTACCAATGGGATTGCAAATGGGTCACAATACCCTTACAGCCCAGGTTTAGTGCAGCCAGGCAAACATGAGTGTCCTAGTGTCACCACGTATCCCCAACATGCCTGTGCACGTGGGACTGCAAACTGAGGTGTGGAGTGTAGCAGGAAATGTGAGGCCTTGTGACATACACCAGTAAGTTTTCCTGCAGTAATTGATACAGTTCAGCTGTAAACTTGATTACCTGATAGCAGGTCATTCCTTTGCCTGTACCCCATTTCTTCTGCTAGCTAAATTGCTGGGTGACTTCATGGCTTCTGTTATCAGCTTAAAGCTGATAAGTGTATTCATCTAAAGAAAACAGAAAATATATTCAAGTCCTTACTAGATAATGTAAGCAGTGTTTGTCAATATAGCTACTATTTTTCTATAATTCTTCAAACCTTAATATGTTTTAAGAAAAAATAGCTTGTGTTTTTTATTGCTTTGAGTAAGAAAACACAATGTATTTGTGCTGTAGCCATCAGTTTCCTAGATTTATTTTGTTGTTCTAAGAAAAAATAAGATACAAGAGCTTTTGCTCCTTGACGTGTGAAAAGTGAGATTCAACATGCAGAGGAAAATGTAGGCCTAATTTTCAGGCACTTGTTCCTTAAAATTTTAGTATGAATGTTTGAACTGTTTCATGTCACTCACTGGATTGCAGTCAGCAAAGCTTAAAAAAGAGGAAAAAAAAAAAGAGGAACAAATTTCAAAACTGAAGGAACAGCTGCATTGGTTCTCTACTATGGCAAAACTAAGCAAAATACCAGAAAGCCCCAGGTAATTTAATAAGGCAATTGCATATGAGGCTTAAGCTAAATGTACCAGACAGATATGAATGATACGATTGTGTTATGCTGCTGGTTTTCTAGGAAAGCATATTTTAAAAGACTGTGTAGTTCTAAGGTTTAATTTGACAGAAAAAAATCCCAAACCCCCAACACATGAAAGTTACTATGATTTGATTTAGAGAATTTAATATATATTTTTCCAGAGCAGGTCAGCTAACTTTTAAGGGTATATTTCATTATTCTTTACTTTGGCACCTCCAGTGATGTTTCACAAAGACAGTTAATGTCTTCAGTGTGAAGACTTCTTCCAGAAGAAAGTCAAGGATAGTAACATCTCTCTCAGACAAATATCTCTTCTGATAGTCTGTCTATAGTGATAACTACATCAACTACAACATTTGTTTAAGTTGTAGAATTTTGTGTCCATACTAAGCATCAGAGTGAATTCCCTAAGGTGAATTTTGATTTAAGACCTGTATTTATTTGTACAAACCATGTTAATGAAATGGTAAATGCATAGCTCTGAAAGGATGGAAACTTTCAGCTGAGTTTTACTTGAGTTCTGTTATTAAAGAAAAAAGTTTAGAAAAATACAAGAAAAAGTCAAAGGTGATGGCTTTTGTAAGGGAATACAGACCAACAAGTCAAACTGATCATAATACTCCGGTTGAGGTCTATATATTTTTTCTATAGCTAATCCCCCAGACCACTGTAGACTAAAGGGAACAAATACACCACCAAAGGCAAAAAATGGCCGTGCAACTAAACAGCTTTCAGATGAAGAGAGCAACAGATGTGCTTTCATTTTTAGGCTTTGTGAAACAGTCTCCAGCACTTACACACTTGAGTTTTATCACATCTGTCCCAGATTTCCACAGCTTAAAGTATAATGAAATTATGAGCAGTTTTGAATAGATTTTACAGATTTTGTTTGGTCCAGAGTTAGGAGACTGGACTGCTGTGCCTTGACATGAGCATATCATCATTCCAGACTTGAAGACCAGGGCTCTCTGGAGTCTTTAAAATATGTGAATGTACTTCACTAGCTATATAGCATTTTGGTTTATATTGTATGGTATCCTTACTGAAGGGGTGCTGGACAGCTTCTTGGAAGGGGAATCCACTGAAGATTACTAAATACACTGAGAACATCTCTATTTCAATAAATGGCACAGGCACATGGTGTTCGGCACTGGGAGATCATGTGGATAAGTTCTGTGCATTCTTTTTTCCCCACAGGCTCCTTCTTCTGACTGTTTTCAAAGACCAGTTGCTGTCTGTGATCACATCTAACTTCACATGCTGTGACAAAATTGCCCCTCTAAATTAACTGACAGTTTGACTTTCTTCTTCACTGAATAGTCAATTCAGTGAAGTGTGGTATAGGTCTAGTGGAGTTATATAAGAAAATATGAAGGAATTTGGTTCTGAAGTGGGTCATGAGTGGGCAATGCTGGATACTTCTGAAGGAGATTCTCAAAGTCCAGCAGGATGATTAGGTATTTACTAAAGCTAAGGAAGAATGGGTAGCCTGAATCTTCCTGAAGCTGGTTCACGTTTGTCATCTTGGGATCCACAAACCTGAGCTTCCTCCTATGGGTAGTTCACCTTTATCTGTTATTTTAATCAGCTGAGCAGGGGGTCACTGTTTCTTTGTGGAAAAAAAAGGTGAGAAAGGTTTACTCAATATTTATAGAATAGCCTTATAACAAAAAAACTTGTTTTAGAAGTAGGAGGCCTGAGCTAATTTCCTCTTTCCAATCAAAGCATTTAAAAAACATACTGCTCTTCTCTCCAGAATAATGTTCAAACTATCAGGTGATGGGATATTTTTGTTTGGAGGCATCCTTCCTGCTGACATAATGCCCTTCTTCAAGAGGAACATAAGAGTAAGCAGAATAGCAAACTGAAAGCATGATTATTTATCCCAATGGTTAGGCTGTTCATCTGAGGCAAGGGACTTTGGCAAATAATGTTAATTACAAGACCAGAATCACATAATCCTTTTTTTTCTATAAAATGTCACTCATTTTCTGAGGACTCAAGGTTGGTGCATATGTGGGAGGTGTGCTAAAGGCTTACCTGGAAGTCTGAAAAGATGGCTTCCCAGGGGTTTGGTTTTTCATTGTAGTTGAACAGGAAATAGATAAAAAGCTGCTCAGAGTAGATTTTCTCCTCAGATGCATTCAATGCCTGGGGAATTTTTAGTCAAAGAGATAAACGCAACAGGCATTGGGGAAAGTACAAGCAAGGTTTTCAGGACCAAAATTTTGTCCCTTGTGACATATTTTCCTCCCTGTCTGCATTAGGGTATCAGTATGGAAAAACCAAACACTCTGAATCTGGCTTTGCATGCAGATCTGAGTCCTTTTATGATATCAGAGCTACTGGTGGAATGAAAAATCCTCGTGGTTGTACAAAGCTATCACAGATCTGGAAGCAGCATAGCTGTGTTCACGTGGTCCTCTCTGCAGAGTCTGGTGACTTCGGCACAACATCTAAGCACAGCTGGACCTGTGCTAGTCCATTTACTAATACAGAGTATATACATTATAGAAAAATATTAGATCATAAAGACAACATAATTCTTATTAAAAGTATTGTTGCAATTATCTTGAAGTGCACTTCAGTAAATGTCAAGTGAGTTAACTTGGTACTTGACAGTTATATTACTCATGATAAAGAAATTGTGGTGTATGTATACAAAGAATTCAATTAGCAGTTCATGAGAAGCAATTTTTGATGGAGTATCTATTCTTTGTTCTACTGAAGATATGAAAGTCAAAGGAAAGAACATACAATGCCCTTTCTTTAAAGAATACATCACAATTTACAGCTAAAAAGGTTTCTGGGGAAATTAATTGGAAAGTAAGTGCTGCAGTCTTCAGGACAGAGGTAAAATGTTGATAGCCTCAAATCTTCTTAATGTTCCAGTTGGGACAGTTTCCCCCCTGAATAAGCAGAGCATGGTACAAGGCTACTGAATGTGTGAAAGGAAAAATGGTGATGGAACTTGGTTCTGAAATAAGTCATGCATGGGCAAAGATGTATACCACAGAAATGAATTCTCAAAGTCCAGCAAGCTCATTAGGGATTTGCTAAAACTAATGAAGGCAGGATAGCTTGACGCTCCTTGAAGATGGTTCACATGCCATAAGCCTCTTGTGCCACACCATACACAATAGCAGAACTACAGGTTTGGGCAAGAGCTACCTGACAGAAAAGATGCTGGGGGTGCTAGTCAACAGAGGCTGAACAGGAGCCAGTTGTGGCCAAGACAGCTTGTGGCTTCTTGGCCAGCTGTGGCCAGGTGTCCAAGAAGACCAATGGCATCCTGGCCTGTATCAGCAATAGTGTGGCCAGCAGGACCAGGGCTGTGATTGTCCCCTTGTACTCAGCACTGGTGAGGCCACATCTCAAATCCTGTGTCCAGTTCTGGATCCGTCAGTACAAGAAAGACATTGAGGTGCTGGAGCGTGTGCCAAGAAGGGCAGTGGAGCTGGTGAAGGGTCTGGAATACAGATCCTGTGAGGAGCGGCTGAGGGAGCTGGGGCTGTTTAGCCTGGAGAAAAGGAGGCTCAGGGGGGACATTATCACTCTCTACAGCTACCTTATCACCCTCTACCTGAAAGAAGATTGTAAAGAGGTGGGGTCAGTCCCTTCTGCCAAGCAGGAATGGATAGGAAGAAAGAGGAAATGGCTTCAACCTGCACCAGAGGATGTTTAGACTGGACATAAGGAAAAATTTTTTCACTGAAAGGCTTATCAAGCACTGGATCAGGCTGCCCAGCGAAGTGGTTGAATCACGATCCCTGCGGATATTTAAAGGACATATAGATGTGCTACCTAAGGATGTAGTTTGTTAGTGGACTTGATTGTGCTAGGCTAGCAGTTGGACATTATGATCTTGAAGTCTTTTCCATGATTTCATGATTCTATGAAATAACTTGTGCTTCTGAAGTAGGCCTTGGAATTTTAGGTCACAGATGTCATCAGCATACTCTGCCACCACAAACACAACAGCATCTTAAAATTTCATTGTGAAGGATGCTGTTCTTTCTTCTTTGACTGAGGCATCCAGAATGAATGATCAAAAAATAATTCGTTCAGACATTTTCTCAGGAAAAACTGCTACTTTAGATAGCTAGACATGTCTTCCACAATATCCAAAATGTGGGACTGACCTTGGCTTTCTGCTTGAACAAAGAAAGATGCTTTTCATTACTCTGCAATCATTATTCTGCCTTTGCTAC
This sequence comes from Gymnorhina tibicen, assembly GCA_013399875.1. NCBI lineage: Eukaryota > Metazoa > Chordata > Aves > Passeriformes > Artamidae > Gymnorhina > Gymnorhina tibicen. The sequence continues at coordinate 119,536 of VXAZ01008686.1, read as the reverse complement.
TGCATCACCTCTTTACACACAGACCCTGTAAATGTAAATTGGCTGTTTTCCATTGGTAGTTTTTGAAAATGTTGTTCATTATTGCAGAATTTTTCTTCTATTTTCTTTGCTTTTGCACATAATTTTTTGAGGTTGTTTTATTCTTTACACTTATATTAATATTTTTAGTATGTTTATAGTGCATTAAAAACCCCATTTTTTAAGTTAAAAAGAGAAGGTTCAGATACAAAACATTTCTCGTAATTTACTAATAGTGCTGCTATAAAGAAAATTTACTTTGCCCGCAGCCTTTGAGTAGAAAATTTAATTTTTCCTACTCTGTTGGGAGATTTGGACAGTGCTTGGTGGAGTTTTTTAGCATGCATGCTAGCAATCTCATCCTGTACTCACAGTCATGGAACATTTATGTGCTTTCAGTTTTTCAGTCCAGACATGCCATATAGGTAGGGTCCCACAGTGGCTTTTGGTCCTCCACCAGCTTGTTTCATCTTCCTGACACTAAACCAATGATTATACAAATCTCAGTAGATGCAGGACCAGTTCTGGTAAATACAACAATGTGGACTCCCTTATTCCTCTGTTCTGAAATTTTGATGCTGCTTCACTGTCTTCTGCATGGTGCTGACATAATGGTATTTCTGTCTGACTATTGTCAGAGCTGAGTCACAGGGGAGTTAAGCCATACCACAGCTGAATAAAGTTTAATTAAACTTGGAATAAGTAACACTGAAAGATAAAATTCTTCTATGTTTCAGTTGTGGTGAGAAGGCCTTTTATGCCAACCAACATCCAATCTCAAACTTCAAAGGAATATTTGGAACAATTATGCACCCTAAAAATGGAGAACATAGTCAGCTGTCTTTTATTCCCACATTTCTTCCTTCTGCCACCACCAATGCTTGTCATTCAACTTAAATGCATTTTTCTTTTGTGTTTGATACTAGCTCAGACTATAAAAGCAAATCTTCTGCTAGGCAAATTATTTAATTGATAAGATTACTTTCAGTCAATAGGATAAAAGGATACAGTACTATTTACCATATTCACTTAATGTTTTAAGTAAAACATTCATAGCATGACAATAATATTAACTACCAATCTGCTACCTAAATGCTATGATTTAAAGGCAAGTGCCCACACATTAGGGTTGAAACAACGCAGCTACTTTTTCACCCACTGGTTTTTGTTAGTTTTTACTTTTTTTTTTAAAGTGCTGGTTTATTTTGAAATGCAAGGTGAGAGACCAGATAGGAAACACTTTCTCATCTTGATCTCTTTGCCCACCTGATCAGACTTAAAAAAATTATGTGCAGAATTGTATGTATTTAGCCCTGTCTCTTCCTCTCCAGGCACTTTCATGGGTTTGATGCTATGACTTTATCAAGTGGGATTTGCCAACTTAATTCCTTATGGAGTTAGGATCCCCATTACATTAGTAGGAGATACTGAATTGGTAGCAGATCTTCCCCCAAGAGTGTGGTAAACAGCAGGTTTTGAGAAAGGAATTACAGAGGGGAAATGAGGGAAATCCCATACTGGTTACTCAAGATACTTCTTATTCACTTGGCTGGAATGACAGATTTTCCTGGGCTAAATGACATTTAAACAGGAAGCTACTCCAAATTATTACGTACTTATTTCTAGCTTTGCCTGTTGCATAATGTGATGGGGAAAAGAAATAAAGTTATAGTTTGGCTTGGTTAGGCTCCAGTTCAGCTGTGCTTTGGTCTCTGTGAATTTTTCATTGAGTTGTAAAACACTGTGCGGTGTGCTAGCCCTTACAATAAGAACATAGAGTGTGTAGTACTCTGCTGTCCCCATGATCCCCGCACTGATGAAGCTACAATCACCCTTGGGAAGACTTCAGTGCAAAGGACATCTCCATTTCAGATGCATGCAACTTTAGCCAAAAATCTTCACTGGCTTTTGCTTAAAATATGTCTGTGGTAGTATATTTTTTTGGCACCACTGCTTTTCAGAAAAAGAAGATTTTTCTGCTTCATGCATAGCACAACTTGTTTCTAGAGAAACATTGCACCAGAAGGGAAATAATTTTCAGATAAGCACTTACAAAGGTATTTATTAGCTATCAACTCAGTTAACCTACATGTAAAGGACACTGAAATCCCACTTCCCATCATGCCCCTTTCATTTGTTTATGGGTTCCCAGGCATATTAATTATAATTCATTTGGCTTTGCCCCAGAGACTTCTGAACAACAGGGCAGAGGGCACTCAGTTCAATAGCTGTGGCTTATATTTTGTTCCCCTGAGAATATTTTTAATTAATGTGATGCTTATTCTCAAGCAAACACGTCAACTTCTCCATCTCACAAACATTTATGAGTGGCACAGCCTCATGTGTACCACTAACAGAGATACTGTTTGTTGGCTTTATGTAAATAAACTCTTGTAGTTGTGAGAAGTTAGGGGTGGTACTTGAGTGCTTAAACATGAAGAGATGCTGGCAACATTGTGAGCTGCTAAATGTGACACAGTTCATCTTCTTTTATCTGTTTGCAAAGCCAAACCTCTGAAGAGAATGGTGTAGTGATGGGATCTGTAGACACTGCTGTGGCTTTCTTGAGAAGAGCAGTTTGGAATGATTTTTGAGGTTTTTACATTAATTTTTCTTCCAATTTTTGACCAAACAGTTCAATCACATGGGTTCTTCCTTCCTCCTTCTCTGTGGAAATTACATCCTGGAGTTGAAATAGCATTTCAGTGATTATCAGTATTGATACAAGCTTTCAAAAGCTCTTTTTATTAACAAAATGGCGTATCTTTAAGTATGTTTGGTTAAAATATATATGAGTGCCTGAGAAATGGAGAAAGAAGGGGAAAAAATAAGTTCTCCAAGGAGCTTTTTAGGATGTAATTTTAGAAAAATCTGTGATGAAACTCCCTAATATGGATGCCTTTAACAGCTTGGAGAAATCTTCAGTTGAGTCCTGCTTTCTGGAAAGCTTTTACAAATTAGGGTTTTTTTAGGCAAAGGGTCCAAAAACTCTGTCTAAAATTATATTATTATTATTGTGTTGTGGCTGATGCCTACTCTGATTTGTAAATTGTAGCTGTATAAACAAAGCTGATGGTAATACTTATATTTGTGTGATATGTGTCTTGAAAGCCAAATGCTCCAAGATTTCATTGCTCATATTTAAAAATCTGGAGGGCTTTTTTAAGTGAAGTGTTGAGGTAAAAATGAAAATTTACCTCTCAGGACTTTTCTCACTCTTCTCATAGAAGAGACTGAAAATTGGACTGGAAAAAACTTCAGCCCAGCAGTTAAGCAAAAACTATAATGTGTTGCATAAGTGCTTTGTGAGACTGACTGTAAATATAAAAATATAGGCAGCACCATCTCCCTTAGGTGGTTAGAAGTAAGGTGGCAAGTAAGGCAGCTTAGAGTAGGAATTCTGGTAATCACTGCCCCTCAAAATTTTTCGAAATACATTTTGGTTTATGTGGGGAGTTCTGAGCTGGCTGTGGCTTCATTTCTTCATGGCTGAGGGCAAGGACTGGGTGTAGTTACTGACTGGATGCTTACATCTTAGCCCTGCCAGCACACAAAGGCTGTTAGCAATTCCCTGCCTCTTGTAACTACTTACAGTGAATCATTATACCAATTTCTCACTCTCCTACCTCCAAGGTATAAACCTGCTGCCAACTACTTGGCATTCTTGCACTACTTCTGCAACATGAGATTTTTGTGACGAGGAGTGCATGAACTGTCATCTTTAAAAAACCCCTGTAGAGATAAACTGTAGAGATTATACAGCGATCTTATTGCAGAATGCCACCTTTTGGAGCTATGCTTTTTAGCTTGTCCTGTAAAAGCCGTCTGACAACTTCACTGGCATAGTGACATCCCAGGGACTAATGACATGTCACATGCGTCTCTTTCCAAAAAATGTCCAACATTTTGACTGTGTCCTGATTGTGGATTTTTAGAATCCCATCCTCACATTTCAGACAACTTAAAATATGTGGCAGAGGAGAAGGCAACTTGTTTTTCCCAGATTTTCTTTTTATCCTGAATACACAGATGCTTGCAGAGTATGGACTCTTGAAGAATGAAGCAGCTCTGGTAAAATGTGTCTCCTGGTAAAATAAAAGCAGTGTGTCCAGAGTGAGCCACACAGCAGTGAAGACCACAGGTATGCAGAGCTTCCTGTGTACCACTGTCTCTAGTCCTTCTGAGACCCTGTCCCAAGTCTGCTGCTGCAGACCCTCTTACCTGGCTCCATGATCAGCAAGCATGGTCACACTCCCCTCCACTGGAAAACTGCTCTTCTGGTTTTGTCACCTGACTTTTCTGCTTTGTGCGGAAAGGGAAGACTGTGGAGTCCACAACCTGCTGGAGAAACATTGTCAATGCTATTCAGAGATGTGACATGGGGGCACGAGGTGGAAGTGGGCAGAGGTGCCTGTACCATTGATGCCAGGATGACTGCAGCAGGCAAGACATGCTCATTGCTGTGGTGCCATATAGTCGTGGTCAGAGGATGCTATTTGGTGGTGTTGCCACTGACTCACTGGAACTGCTGTTAACTGATTGACTGTACTTTTTCTCTTCTATTTCTTAGATAATAACTACTCTTTCCATACTTTCTTCTTAGGTTTCTGCTCTGTTTGTACAAATGATTCCTCATGTATGAATGCTACAGTAAAGGGTATGAAGTGGTTATGTATTAGTGGTTTTCTGATAGCCCTGTAACCCTGTAACCATAGGCTGGATCCATCCATCCAACCAGCATCTTCCTGTTCACCAATGGAAACAGACTATCTATGCAAGAAATGACCACTAACTAAACCAGCTTCTCCTCATAAATCACCAGAAAATCCCCAAGGGATCCAGTACACAGCTGGTGTGTCTGTGCCACCCTACCACTGAACCTGTGGAAAACCATCTCTGTGAACATTTTGACAGAGAGCAATGTTTGTTACTGTGTAAATAAGGAGATGGAAAGCTGTGGATGCTGAAGGCTTGGTCGCGAGGAGATTTTCCGGCTTTCTGCCAGCGTCCTTGTGAAAGTCCTTGCTTTGACATGGATGCTGGCCAAAAACAGTTAGAGGTTTTTGTAAACCAACCCCTTTATCTTGCAGGTGCTAGGTTGTTATGCAGTTTGTTGTGATACTGACCGGAGAAATATTTTGAAATGGGTGTTGTAGGGTTTAACCAATCATTCTAAGAGGTGGGTGGTCAAGGACCAATAACCTTATGCCATTCACGTGAACTAAGATATATAAACGAGTCTGTAAATTAATAAATAATTCCATTTCTTCCTGGATTGAGCCTATGTCGTTTCTTGCTGTCCCCGGTAAACAGCGAAAGAAAGCCTCTTGATAAGAGAGACCCCAGAGACCCCAGAACAACCTGCTAGGTTGTTCCAGAAACCAGTGTGCCTGAAGGTTTATAACATGGCCCCCATTTCAAGTGTATTCCTTCTGATGTATTTGTACAGTCCAGCGTAGAGGACCACATCCAAATTCTATTTCACTAACATGCAAAGCCAATCTTTTCTCAGGTCAGATGATAACAATGTCCTAATTTCCCTCATTATTCCATTTCACATTTCAGTCCCTCTAAGCATGAATGATTCAGTTATGAATCAAACCACAGTTAAGGAATTGTAAACTGACATGACTTTCCTTATTTCTGGTGGAAATACTACATTTAGCACACCCTGGTGCTACCTTCAATTTGTCTGCCACTGTATTATGCCTGTGATGCGCAGAAAACCTCCCATGGGATGAGATGTACTTACATCCTTCTTTTCCTGAATCACTTCCAGCAAAAGGTCTTTTTCTTGTACCAGAATACTGTAATAAATGCCTTGTGCGTGACATCCTATTTTCAGCTATAGAATTTCATCCTGCTTTTATAATTTTTTTCCTCAGAGTCCTTTCTGTATGATACCCAAGTTTTTACCTGCCTTGACAATACCTTCCAGCTCTGTCATCATAACAGCACACCTTGTTACATCGATGTCATGCTCAGGTTTCCTTCCTACAGTCCTAAATAATCATTATTGAAAGTTTAAAACAAGAATGATGCCAAGATCCTTAAGGAATTCCAGCACTGTCATTCTTCAAACCTTGTCCATTGCCACGCCCTTTAAAACCAGCTACTTCTGTAGATTTATAGTAAATTTGTTAATTTTCATGATGTCCAGCTTCAATGATTTCCTACACAGATTTATCCTGGGTGCTGTTGATGTCTAGAACAGATTTTCCAACACTTTTCTTAAATTAAAAAAATCTAATAATTTATTAAAATACATATAGAGTCTCTCATAATTTGTCATTGTAAACATTTATTATTTGTACAAAGCTGCTCTGCAGAGGAATGGTCCTTACCTTGAAAACCTGGCTGAGTCACACTGTAAGTGCAAATAAACATGACTTCTGCTTCTTCCACACTGCCTCATTACAGGTTAACATGACACATCTTGGCAGAAACAATACATGTGGATCTAGAAAATCCTCTCAGAACAGAATAAAAAGGTTTTCATTAATATGGCAAGGAACCTCCATGAATATTTGATCACATAAAAATAAACTTCTTTTGGCTGTGTTTGCCTTCCTTTTATGTAATCCCATTGGAAGTATTCTAATAAAAAATATTTGCTGGCAGCAGTGTAACAGGAAGAATGCATTCTAAACAAATTTGAGAATACTCATATGTAACACATTTTGAACGTGCAAAAGTGTATTTTTACCATGACTCTGAACCCAGTCTTATTTTAGCAACATGCCTGTGCACAGCTTCTGAAATAATATCTTTAGAGTAGTGTTCACTGGCAAATGAAAACAATATCACGGCTTTTGTGCACTGAAAATTGAGAACTTTTGTATTAGAAATACAGATTATAAAACAGTGAAGCCACAGCGTGTGTGGTAAGTGCTGCTTGTGTTTGCCAAGAATTAGTTAAGAAGAGTCATGGCTCTGCTCCAAAAGAGTTCTGGAAAAAGAATTAATATATAAAATCAGAAACTGAGTAACTACAGCCTTGCAGGAAAAAATGCTAACTATAATAAATTATTCTGTCTGCTGTAATTCTAAATTAGGATTTATATGTTCAGTAGAGGAAAATTGTCTTTGGAAGAGAGTTCAGAATCTATCTATGCACAAGGCAACATTTTTTTCCCTTTGTGACAAAGTGAGTATAGAATACATGAACAAAATATAGTTTGTTGCAATTTCGGTTGCTTGGTTTCTCAAAGGATATCTCTGAATTTCCTTCGTAGGCACACCACAACATCATTGTCTACGGCTATCAGCTCTGCTATCAGAATGGTTTTGGTACACATAGTGATACTCTCTGGAGGTACTTTTTAACAACTTGAACTATGGAGCCCATGGCATACCATCAGAAATGCAGTGTTTTGAGGTAGGAGTCAGAACAGGAAGCTCTGAATGCTGCTTTTTGTAAATCAAACATGGTTCATTTCATCTGTGGGTGAAAATTTCATTTATTTAGATAAAGAAAAAACACAATATAGATATTTATTTAGATTTTATTAAGACAATTGCATCAGTCCTATTATTATGTTTGAATTTAAACTACATCGACTCTTTTCTGGGATATCAAATTAACAATCGCTACATTTGTACTAGTAGGTTCTGCAAGTTGTCTGCTAAAAAGGAAGAAAAAAATGCCTCTTCAAAATATCTGAAATCGCTTGGTAAGTACTTGCTAAGTGAAAACAGATACAGGACTTGAAATTCTTTTACCATCATTGTTTTGAAAAGTTTTGTCCCTGCTCAGTGGGGCATGTAAAGGGCTGAGGGGGAGGGAACTTTTCTCCACAAAGAAGAATTAGGCTGGATTCCCTCTTTTGACGGTTTGCTGTTTTGCTTGTTCAGATGAATGGATTGATATTTTTATCAGTGTTAGTGTAACCCAGTTAAGAAAGCAATAATACACAGTATACATTTATGCCAGCTTTCCCCTCTACTATACAGTAAATTATTTCCTGTGGTTTAGTCTAAGCCCACTGTTGGCTACAGTTTGAAATCTAGTAGCTATTCTCATGGCATGATCCCTTCAGAGTCATAGGCAGATGTCCACTGCGGGCCCAAATGCTCTCACTCAGGCACTGGCAAGTCTTTCTGCCTTCCACATCCTGATGCTCCACTGGGAGACGTGAGCCTGTGCAGGCTGTATAGGCTCTCTGCCCTTCTGCACAGGGAACAGAACAGGCTGGTTTTGTGGTCACAGGGTGTACACCCAAGTGTGTGCTGATAACTCTGTGTTACTGTGAAGTGCACACAACCACAGAAATGCAGATGCTGAAGGCAGATAAACTATTTAGGTTTGAATGCTGGTATATTTTAGCAATCCTTCAAAAAGCAGAATACAGTTATGAAGTTAAAGTAGCTTAAACCCAGAAAAACAGACTGAAAGGAAGTGTATACCATCCTAATTCCAGTTTGGAAATATTGTCATCACACATTACTTCACAAAATATTCACTTGCTTGAAAATCACATCTGGCTTTGTTCTTCCCATATTTTTTCACAGACTTGCAAGAGTGTGAGGAGGTGCATGTGACCTTACCATTTGTTTGTTCCCAAGCATGTGTCACGCACGTGGTGTTCCCTATGCTTCCAACTTTGTCATGGTGACCCTAGGTGCATTAGGACACCCACAGTCCGCATTGCAGCTGGCAGTGTTGGGATCCCCGTGAACTGCACAGACACCTCTGAAGTGTGGGAATCCCTAACTTCCACCACCTCCAGCTTCAATGCCAGGAAATACATCCTGGCAATGTTTTAAATATTGACCCCTTCCCTTTGTAAGAACTCTTTCAGGAATGGGTTTGTTCAAAGCTAGACTGTCCTCATTACCAAATCTCCCTTATGCATCAGGGACTTTATTCTGCCTTCCTGCCACTTTTGCTGTCTGCAATGCCTCTCTTTGGTGACACAGTCTATCCTGCTCCCCAGTGCACTGAGGCTTGCTCTGCCTGATGGAGGTAGGACTTCCACATCTCTGCTGTGTCCTGCTGATAATTTTGTCTCTCCATTGCCCCTTCTTTTAGTGCTCCTATAGGCTGGGTTGCTCCAGAGCATGAAGCTTTTGCAATTCAGCTATTTGGGGATTTCCCTCCAGGGCTGTTTTCTTCTCCTGGCTGTCAGTTCTTCTTCTGACTCAGACTTATGGCAATGTATTTCTTGCATTTCTTTCTGAATTTCTTAGGGAAAATCAATCGGCCTGTGCACTGCTGCCTTAGTGGGTGCTTCCCCCACTGCAAGGCACCCAGTGCCAGCCTTCACCCTTCCTTTTTTCACCCTCACAGGCCTTGCTCCTCCTTCCTGCCTTCCTGACACAACCCCATCCCAAATTTTTCCAAGGCTGGTGGTGGTTGGGTGGGTTGCTGGTGCCTTTGGAGAAGCCAGACAGCCTCTGCATAGAAACCTCTGTCCCTATTGGCACCTCTTGCAGAGTCTCCTTCCAGTACAGCCAGCCTGGGAATCCTGGGGCAGAAGGTTTCCCACCAGCTGCCACCATGGTGTGCCCCAGGCACTGGCAAAGGCAAAGTCCTGTGGGGTAAACCAAGATAGTCCTGCAGGAGAGAGGTGCCTGTCTTGCCCATCACACCTGCCCCCAGAAGTGGAAGTTCTTACTTGAACTTGGATAGTTAGTGTTTATTCTTTGTTGGAGAAATTTTCTGTTATCATAGCATGATTATTTTAACAATTTTGCTTACAATGTTCTGTTCTGCTCTATTTTTCCTGCCCTTAAATGACAGTCCTAAACAAAATGGATTTCTTTTGGGCTGCTAGTAGTGACTGCACATTCTTACATATTGTTTATACCACTTATACACCACTACAAAACCCTACGTTTTGATGCGCTATTGATGTTTTAAACCAATTTATGGTAGAGAAGAACTAGGCTGCTTTCTCCTTCTCCACCAAATCTCCAGATAATTACCAGTACTAGTACAATATTGCCTTGTACTGATGTTACTTATTAGTATAATAACAATTTTGAAAGAACATTTTAAATGACAGCATTGCTCTGCTGGTCCAGATGTCCTGCAAAGATAGATTACTGTGTTCCTGCACATCTATTAAAAATGTAATTTTCAGCCAAACTAAAGGCCATTGGAAACAAGCCACCTACAAATCTGATTCCTAGCCTTTATAAGCTATTCACTCTCCACTTTCTTAAGATCACAGTTTTCCCTGGGAACTGACATTGATGGCACATCAGAGTGATCCTGAAACTTAGAAATAAATAGGGAATTGGTTTTTCTGTAACAAACTAGCACAGTAGATATATATGAATTTTATGTTTTCTGTCCTCACCCTTTCTTTCTTGTGTCTTATGCATGCCTGGCTTACAGACTTTTCAGGGAAGAGGAGTGTCGCTGCAATTATATGTAATGAATATTATACATGTTCACCACCTTTGTGTCAAGACTCAAGTATCCTTCACCTGTCTGTTTTAGGCTTACCTGCACACTTCAGGAGGATAGTTTCTTAAGGAGGTTTATAATTTATTCACTGGATTTATTTTTAGTTCATTCTGCTGAAGTGATCTAGAGTTTGTCTTTGAATGCATATCTTGTCAATGTTAGCTGCATTATACAGACTTATTCCACACACAGTCGAACTGAGGTGGTAGTGTTCATATGATACTCACAGAGTGAAATACTCTCTCCTGCACTAGTTCTTCAGTCAATCTTCAAAGAACCATCAACTGCAACACTGGAATTGAAACTTGATCCAGGGACAGCAATATACATCCCAGAACATGCTTGTAAAAAACAGCCTAGAAAGAAGAGCATGCATTGTTCTGCATGTGTGTGGATAGCTAGCAAACTGCCCTGCATATAATTCAGCTTGCAGCTCTCCTTTCTCCCATTAATGGCCACAAGATACCATCGCAAAGAAGACAGCTGTACCAGATCCGGTCAAAGAGCTGCCTTTTGAAAGTCTTAGCTCCCACCAGCTCCGGCATACAAGGGAGAGTGAAGTGTTTGGTTTTTGCACTTCATAATAACCAGAAAATGGCAAAAGCAGCAGCTGATCATATGATTCTTAAAAAGAAATGCCACCACTTTGCAGAGCAGAGTGGGACAGTCCCCTCCCTTGCCTGGCTGGCAATGCTGTGCCTGGTGCCCCCCAGGACAGGGTTGGCCCTCCTGACTGCCAGGGCACTGCTGATTCATGTTCAACTTGCCCTCAACAAGGACTCCCAGGTTCCTTTCCATGGCGTGGCTCTCCAGTGTCTCCTTCCCCAGTCTGTCTGGATGTCCAGATTTGCTCTGTCCCAGGTGCAATATCCAGAACTTTTCTTTGTCAGACTTCATAGAGGGAATGGGATGGTGACTGTAAGCAGAGAAAAGTGCCAGCTCTGGTCAGCTTTGAGCTGCTTGGGTGGTGAATATGGGAAAAGTGAGCAAGGAAACAGCTATTTGTTTAAATTCTTAAAGGACACACTGACTAATTACCTGGTTTGTGTATGCTGTTTTCTGTGGCAAGTCAGACACCTGGTTGATCACTCAGGCCAACATATAGGCAGTGCAATTCAGAGTAAATGATTGTCCAAATGAATTTTTAAATGATCTGAAGATCTTATGCACATGTAATAGATACATATGGAAAGTGTGTGAGTGCTGAAAACAGGGTTCTGCAGAATAACATGCTTCTCTCCTGGCTTTTGAAATAATGAGTGTAATTACAATCTAGTACTTATCTATATGGGAGGCTGTCCATGTTCCTTTCATGAAATTTTGTTCCCCATGGTTTTCCCAAGCCTAGGATTGAAATTCTAGGGTCTGCACAATCTCTGTCTGAAAGGAGTGACTTTTCAAAAGCAAATGTTTTGCAGAGTCTGGATTTCTTTTCAGATCATTTCCAACTGTAAATATTGTTGCTGTTCCCAAGAATAGGATGAGGAAATTTTGGTTTTCTACATAGAAATTAGAATCAAAATTTATCAGTGTAGACATGACCGTGCTTTGGAGAGATTTGTTATGTGAAAGCAAGAGATCCCTTCATGTCAGGGATGGTCTCATGAGGTCTCATTGGATTTTCTTTCCTGAATTAGCCACATGAGGAAGATTAGTTTGGTTGATGAATTTGAAAGAATTGCAACAGCCAGGCTGTGTCCTGAAGCTTCCAGGTATGACCTCTCCTTATAGCTGGAAGGCGTGGCTGGAGCACGGAGGGCTTGTCTCTCTGCATGTTCTAAATGCTCCCTCTGGTGGTGCTGCCTTTGAGGAAGAGGAAAACATTACCGGATGGGGTGCAGAGGTATGAGTCCTGCAAAAGGAGGAAGGCAGGAGATAGCAGAAGGAGGACTGATTTGTGGAATAGGATACTCATAATGGAAAGGAAGCAGGACTCATTGTAGGATGAGCTGAGGTTTCACATGTAGCTGCGTAACGATTTCATACTTCACAGCAGAGTCCAAAAACTCAAGAGATGAGTCTTGATAAGACTGCCAAAAATTTTCCCATTAATATTGCTTTACCTGAAAATGCAGTTTTGGACAGCTATTTATCTGAAGATTATCAACCTTCACTGGAAAACTCTTGATGTTATTAAAAAACATCATCTGAAATGTGAAAGCTGGGGGGTTTTTTGTTTGTTTGCTTGGTGTTTTGTTTGCTTGTTTGCTTTCGTAGTTTTCATTTTCCTACGTAAAAAAGAAGAATTTGCATAAGCTGTTGGCTTTGTCATACCAGAAAATGCATGGGGCCCTGAATCTGCTTGTGTGCTTAACCTTAAAAACAGTTCTGGGGTAGGCAATATTTGACACACAAACCCACTTTTTTCCTAACATATTTTAAGAAAATACATTTTCCCCTTTCACTCTTCAAGAGGGCACACTGCAGCTGTGCACAAAAGGCTGGGTCCCAAGGCCGGGGTCCCAGCTGGTCCACCTTTCCCTCTTCCTGTCGCAAAGTCTTGGTGCTCTAACACCTTGCTTAAAGGTGTCTAGGAGTGGTGGTGCTCTTGCCATATTCCAGCAACTTCATATGCTCCCTGCCCAAAAGATGGTCCACATTTTATGCAGGTTTTTGAGAGAGACAATGACTGGCATCCCAAGACTCTCATTACTCTGGGTTTGCTTAAGATAAAAGAAAAAGCATGTGGATCGGTGTCTGAAACTGAGCTGTATTTCCTTTGGGCCCTCCATCGGTGATGAGAATACCTTTAGATCCTCTCTGCCAGCACCTGGCAGGCTCCACACACAGTCCTGCTCCTGTCTGAATGTGCATGTTTGAGAGAACAGGAGGGTGTGAGCAATTAGGTGAGTGGAATGTGCGGCTCCTGAGCCCTTAGTTACATTCAGGGAGCATGTCAAGCTAAAAGAAGATAAGAGAGTGTTTGAAAATAAACAGGACATGAGCCAGCAATCAATAACTGCCTGAAACATAAACCAACCATTAGCTCAGTCAGAATCAGGGTTCTTGGCTAATCTAGGACATGTAACTGGTCTTGAAATGCGTAAAAGACTGCTGTAAAACCAAAGGAACAGTGTGTTTTGCCTGTCCAGGACAGTGCAATACTGGAATGACTTGTCTGTGAGACTGTGATGCCTTCGTCCCTAGAGGTTTTACAGGACAAGTTGAACAAACAGCAGTAAGGAATAGTCTGCATTTGGGACAGCCTTGGACACAGGGAGGGGAAGAATAGCCATATGACCTCATGAGAAAATTTGCCCCATTGTTTTTCTCTGATAATGTGGAATTACCACTTTGCTCTTATTCTTGTTTATCCTTCTCTTGCTGCGTTTCCAGATGCTCTCAGATGTGCCTTTGTGGAAGTTTTCTCAGAAGGGTATTTCTGCTGAGTGGGACCTTTGTACTTTGCTGCAATATTGGGAGTGACACTTGTGTAGATGTTTTCTGAATACCAAAACCCTCCTGAAAAGTCAGTGAGATATTTTGAATAGTTTCTGAAGTATACTGCATGGGTTATATGATTTATTCCCAAGTACTAATTCTGCTTCAAGTCAGCCAGCAGGGAAATCTTGAAGGGACCATTCATTCTCATTCTGATCTCCTCTGGATGGAGGAAAGCCAATGCAGTATAGAGACGTATGTGCATGCATGTTTGAAATTTCTGTCCAATGCACAGTCAAATATCAGAGATCATACAGCAGCTGCGATGCCTACCTGACTAAGAAGTAAGATACCCCTTTTGTCTTGCATGCAGACCCTTCATTTGTGATTTAAGATATATTATCAGCAGTACAGGATACCGCTGTGTTACACCTATTGTGAGCTGCAGAACAGGTCCACAAAGCTCTCCAGGCTCACTAAGCAACCTCATTTATTGGAATCATTGAGACTATTCACTTGCTTATAGTTAGGCATATTCCCAAGTGTTTTGCTGGAGGTAGGAAGGGATAAAAATAATTTTACAATATTTCCAACTTGACAACAACTCTCATAAGCATCAGTTTATTTAACAAAAATTAAGCGTTGAGCAAAGCAGCTTTGGTAGCACATAGCACAGCAGTACTTATGTTGCAATTCTGCTATTGCAACAGGTGTTCCCGTTTGTTAAGACAGAGGGATCAATAACTAAGTTTACAAAAAATCCAGCTGCTTAGTGATTGGGTGTTGTTTTAATGTGCCAAGTACTACTACTTTGGCCAAAACTGATCCTCTGAAACAGTATCTTCCAAAGCATACCAGTAACAGCCTTCTTTTTCTACAGTCTCAGACTAAAAGATAAACCTGCAAAGAATGTTCTTGTAACATTGATCTCACTTAAACATCTCTTGTTTTGGAAGAATAGTAAGTCTTTAAGCCGTGTGTGCAAGTTATTCCGTCAATCCATGCACGAAAAATCAGCAGTTGTCTAGGATGTTCTCTATTCCATTTTTAACTTCCCTATAATTTAAGCCAAAATGACATATAAAATGCATGTACAACTTCTTTGAATGTGGTTATGGACCTTGTTAGGAATAGGCTGGTATTATAACTTGTACCATAGTGCTGGTCCAAAGCTTGGAACAAATTAATTATAATGGGTTCAAAGTTCTTCAGGTATATTTAAGGGATTGTTGGGACTATATTTATGTAGTTAAGCACAGATGTACTTGTGTCTATATTTAAAGAAAATCATGCTGCACACTACCTATATTTTGGTAATTTAAAATGCATTAATGTTTTTGTGAAATCATATGACAGCAGTAAGAGGAACAGCAGCTTGGTAAAAGTTACCCAGGAATTACATTTGGAAAAGAAGCAGGATACAATACACATCAGGGGAAAATTTCTTGTCATTTGGATAAATAAAAGTGTAGCTCTGTTCTATTGCATAGGTATTGCATAGTCCATCCCCAGTGTATGTCTTCCAGCCTGCTGCTATGAAGCTCCACCAGGGAGGTAGAGAGGCAGTAAATCTCATTCCTTGCTCTCCTTATCCTGAGCAGCCTGAGCTCACTGGCGTCTGCCAAGCTTGGGCTGTCTAGTGCTCCCACAGAGGCCCATCAGCTTTTTAGGGGAGTTGTACTGTAGCATGTGAACTTCATGAAATGCCCAAGGGATACCAAAGGAGGAAGGATTTCCTTTGCCTGGACTGTCCTCACTCCTTATGGTGACTATTCAACTACCAGAATCAGATGCAGTGCCCATTAATAGCAGTGGAAAGACTTCGCTTGGCTTTGGTTCTAGGGTTGATCTAGGGTTGATTCAACTTGAGTTGAATTCAATATAAAAGCAAATAAATGCAGAATTTATGAAAAATGAATTAATTTTAAAATTTCTTCAAATAAAAGTAATAAAGGGCCTTAAAACCTCTTCAAACTAGCAAGTGTCAGACTCAGTCTTTAATTTAGGGCACCTTTAATTTAGGTAGGCTGTTCCTTGGGTTAGCAGTGTGGAAAGACAAAGTATGACCCATGTCTAGGACAGTAGAGTTCAGATTTTGAAACATTTGCAGTTTTCCCTGAAAAATTCCTTCACAGGTATGTAAAGGAACTTTTTCTGTTCCTTTATTGCAAACCAAACTCTCACTGTGATATAAGAAAAAAAACACATAGAAGAAGAAAGTTCTGTCTGAAATAGCTGCTCTTTTTTCCCTTGTGAAGTTCAGCTATGTAATGCTGTTGGATTGCAGTTACACAGAGTTGCCTCAGCAGTAAAATTATATAACATCTTCACTTTCTCCTGTCTCCATGACATTTTGCACTCAATAACACAGTCACCATCTTGATGTGTCAGTGAGTTTGTGACAAGAAATTTATTTATTTTTATTAACAAAAGTAAATAAACTTGTCTTATTTGAAAAGTAGATTTTTTTCCATATGTAGTATGCTAGAGACATTTCTATGTGATTTATTCATTTCACCCACAGGGTAGTTAAACTACCTGCTGTTTGGCCACATTTCACCAAATGTTAGATTATGAGAGATGTTTTTACAGGAGCAATTTAAAGTCTGAATGCTAATTCTACAATAAAAATATGTTTTGATGCTTATATTTCCATCACCAGGCTCAGGTGCTTGTGCAAACTGGAGCCTTTTAAATACATTTGCATTCTTGACAGTCAGTTTCTAAGTTCAGGGTTATTATTTTTCCATTACATTGTCTTATGTCAAACGTGAACTAAACCCAGGTACACAACCCTGAACTCTTTTTCCTTTTGTCAAATGAACAGAATATTGCCAGAAGTTGTAATGGAAAAAAAAAAGGTAACCTAAGCCTGGGAAATATCAAGCCTAAGTGAAGAAGAACAAAACTGTTAGAAGGGATCTCAGACAGCTGAAACAGCCTATGGAGGTCGTTCGCTACCACACTCTCTACCTCCTCCAAAGATACAGTAAGCAAAAAAAAAAGGAAAAAAAGGTGCTTCACCTCTCCTACTTGATGTTTTCTCCCTAATTACTTCCCGCTTGAGACTTTTCCAGCTCCCAAGACAGAGCAACTGTACACCTTCTACTCAGACCAGCTGTGCTTGAGAACATGGGTCCAGGCCGGAGCCACATGGGGAACCACGATTTCACATAATTTACCTTTCTCCTCCCTACAACCCATGACCAGCCTTGTCTTTTTCAATATTCAGGTGCTGCCAGTCCTCTTTCAATACATCTGCAACACTTGTTTAATATCCTGGAGCCAGGATGGAAAACATTATGTCCTTCATGGCAACTGGTTCAGCTTTAAATAGGTTCCAGGGTTTCTTTTCCCTGGTATGTTCCTTCAGCAGGCAAGACAACTCCTGCTCCTTCTGCCATGCTCTGCCTCTGTGGTGAGGATGCCCTCTTCATGTGCAGCATTCCCTCTTGCTTTCTGCTCACTTGGCTGAGGGACTGAGCGATAATTAACCTGAAAGACCTTTTCTCCATGCCCTATGTTTCCCTTGGCTTTTAAAATATTTTGTCGTGTGGGTTTTTATCCACTGAATGTGTCCCTTTAATATCAGTTTGGAGTGCTAATTAGAGAAGATTCCTTGCTTAGCCTATATGAAGTCATGACCAGCCACGACAGATATCATGCAACACATTTTAAAGTGGCATTTTCCCTTCCTTCTGTTGACTGGAAGGTGAAATGTCTACCGTGGTAAAGAACTGACAGCCATCTCCATGGGGTGGCAGACTCAAGAAGTGTGCTCTGGCAGGGAAACCAGTCCTAGTGGAAATATGATGGTCTAAATTCCTGATGGAGATTCCTGCACAATGGCATCCTCTTCCTTTGGAGTATGGTGAAGCAAAACTTACCTTGCTGAAAGACAAGTGCTCTGCTCTAAGTCAAAATACAAATTGAAAAGCTGAGGACCAGGAAGGGGTGTGTAAGATGACTCACTGTGAGCGGGTATACCCTTAATCTAGATGACTCAGTCCTTGAAGTGCTGGAAGACCTAGGACTTGTTTCATGCAGAAATCTGTGGAGCAGTAGTCACAATGGTGAAGCTACACTGATGACATCTGCCAGTTTGGAAGTGCAGTTCCTGCAGGGGTGCCTGGCTAGCAGAAAACACTTGTGCTTTTCTAGGTAAGAGCTGCTGTGCCTTTTCTTCTTGCCCTCATGCTGGCTCCCCACTAAAATTATCCTGCTTACTCTTTTTCCCGTATAAAATGACTTATATTCTTGTCTCCTGTTTCAGACAAGCCAAGTCTAAGCAGTGGAGAGCCTGTGAAATGTTTTTGTATTTCATGCCAGGGCCATCAAGGACATTTCTGGACATCTTTGTGAACTCATTTATGGATTTTATGACCAGCTGTTTGTCAGGAATGATCAGGCTGTGCACTCAGAAACACCAGTCCCCTGTAAAAGAACGTAGTGTCCCATCTTGCATTCCTGCTGGTGACAATGCCAGGTCTGAGCAGGGCTTGCAGACCGCATCAGCAGTCCTGGCAGATGAGGGACATCCGCAGTGCAGAAATGCTTATCCTGGGCTACAGCTGTGTCATCACAAAGCTGGAATGTACAGTATATGCTTTCCACAGGCATAGCTCTGAGCACAGAAATGTGTATACCATCAATGGCACCTGCCCCTCTATGGAGCAGTTCAGCTGTTGTGATAGCTGATGAGCTAAATTTAAGGTTTGCACATGCTTGATTCAATTTAATACCTTCCAAGGGAGGCTTACAGGGGGAAAAAAAACAGCTTTGGGATCTACATTTATGCAGAGTTTTAAAATATTTTTCCTCTCTTAAGTTTATACTTAGTTGGATCTGAAGTCACACTGGTTTTTTGTAGTAAAAATCCTGGTATATTATGTATGATTCCCTTTATTACAATATATAATATGACTGAAAATAAAGCTGCAAGTTTTACATGATACTATTAGTAGTATTCCCCTTAGAATTTCTTGCCTTATTCTCGGATATATTATCATAATTACATTTTTTAAGACATCCAAAATTGCCAGGGAGCACATTTGATCTTTCTGTAAACTAAGGAATTCAATACAGCAGTTTTCACTAGATTTAATTCCTTTATCATTTCTTAAGAGTATAAAAACTAATGTTATGACCACATCTTTGGAAAGATATTCAAAGCATTAGAAGCATATGCTAAATGTGGTTTGTTAATCATTCAGGGAATTGTGATACTGCATAAAAGAAACACTTTTGTCTTGAATCTGTGCCAAAAAGCCTTTTTAAAATTATTCTCCTACTCTGGCAAAGCATAGAAAATCATTCCACCAGAGACATTTCAGGAGTATTTGAGTACTGGCAGTGAAAACAGGACTTGAAGAAATCTTAAAGTCACAGTACCAGTATTATTTCATAAATTACAATCTCCTTAGTCAAATATGTGACTATGTGTGATGTAACTCTTTGTCAGCAATACAAACCTGGGCATTAGTAATGAAATAAAGTCATCTTTGGGACTAAAATTAAACCTAAGGTCATGTTGCCACATTTTCATGCATCCCTCTGTAAAATGTTATCAGAAGTGAGATTACCCTCCATGTCTTAGAGAATGAGTTCATTCAGGTCAGCTTATATATTCCAGGAGTCTTCTCAGGCAGAGATAAACTTTGAATAATCACCTATCTTTAAGTCTCATGATAGGCAAAGTCCAAAAAATGAGAAACTGAAACTACTAAATTTGAAACATCAAGCAATAAAATCTCTTAGTCACCCATAAATTGAATTTCCAGGGAGGGAAAATTTACTTCCTAAAGAGCTAAAAAAGGGCAAAATACAGAGAGGTAGACATATCTGTCCAATGTTTTGTGAAAACAAATGTTTGCAACCACTAAACACAGCCCCGGGGTTATAGTAAACAAGCAATGATAAGGATGGTGCCATGCTGACTAGCTAGTGTACCGTAGGAGGTATTGTATATCAACAGCCTGGCAGTGTCAAAGCCAAGTTAGAGTAGCAGGAATTTAGCACTTCACAAACTCGTGACCCCAAAAAGGCCATGGTGTGTGTCAGGGTGGATTCTAAGCAAGGAGGGCGAGGGTGGCAGCCTCCCCTGTGCCTGGAGACCATTCTCTGCTTGGTGTGAGAGATATCATCTGTATTGTGCTAATATCTGACTGGTTCATTGGCCTTTTCTTTTTTGAGCTGTGTGGCTATGTGTCTTCTCTTTCACCTGGTTTAGAAAGACTTAATACGTATTTTTATTTCCCTGCTTAGAAAATATACTGTACATGTTTATCTGCTATAGACAACAGCCTTTGACTAGCTGTAAGTAAAGACCTGCATTGTTTTTCACAAATTGACTGCCCTTCTAGCAAAACTGCTCAGCACACTGTGGAGCAATTTGCTCTTTAACACAAGTTATATGATAAGTCCTAGTAATATTCCCATTAACACACAGATGAATTCCTGTTGAACCTGCAATGAGTGCAGCTGAGAAGCTAGTTAAATTCATTAATATAGCTGTGGCTCTGCACATCATACTCTGGATTTCTGAAAGTGAGGCTTTGGTATGACATTTCAAATTACCTGCTGTGATGTCTAGGTTCATTGAATAACTTAGAGGTATTGCAATTGCACTTGAAAGAGAGAGAGTTTGCATACATTTGATGCCTGGTGGGTACTTGACAACAAGATATCCTGTATCAGGGCCCAGTGTGAAGTTTCCAAAGGACTGTTTTCAGTCAAGTATTACTTATTCTTTTGTAGCCATCATAGAGGAATGATTTAAGACAGGCAAGTGTGAATGGCAGAGGAGCTGTGTGCCAGCTATTATCAGTTGCACAAAACCCAAACTTCTTACTCCTACAAACCTTCTTAGTTTTTAAAATCTTACTTACAGTCACAAGTTTCATGCATTTGATTTTACTAATACTGCACAGGATCTAAAAAATTAGGTTAAAGAACATAATGACAAGTTTCTCAGCTCAGTCCTTTCATGTATACGTTTGAGATAATATGAAAGTAATGTGTTTGTCTGTGACAGTTAAAAGCAATGGGCAGTAAAGATGCTAGCTATCTATTAGAATTCAGCACTTGATGTCAGGTAAATATTAATGGCAAAGTTTTCCTTCCATTTCCCTTTTTGCTCCCTCTCTTTCCTGGAGTACCCTCTTAGGACTCTTCCCTTTCTCTTTCACAGTCTTCAGAGTTGTACTGTGTGTACCAAACATTTCAGATACAGAAAACCAAAGTGTTAATCAGTCACATTAATACATGGAATTTCATGCATCTGTCATATAAGAAGGTAAAAAAGTCCCAGGACACAACTGAGAGCTATTCCAGAAGAGCAGTGTTGAAAATGCAAAGAAAGAAAAACAGGGCAATGCCTCTACAGTGTTGTCTGCAGCATAACCTCTTGTTTGGTTCTGCCGTGTGTTCTGGGACAGCAAGTAAGGGATCACATTTAGTACTCTTGTGAAAGAGGATCTCAGTTCCTGGCAGGGGAGGAGGCACAGTGATCTCTGTTGAGTCTCCTGATGCATTTCTGAGAAGTGCCTGCAAGCACAGCCTATGCCCTGAGGGTGAACACTGCTGCCAGGTCAGGACTCCCCTCTGTAGCCTGCAAAAAGACCAGACAGTCAGAGAACGAACATCATTCTATCTTACAGATAAGCATTCAGGGAGAGCAGGACAGAGAAGAACAGCACCAAAATAACCAATGTCTAAAAAAGCCCACTGCAAATTTGCTACTGAGAATATGTCAGGGTTCAGGATTTCCTGGAGTGTTTATCCAAGTACAATTCTGGCTCAGTAGAAGCAGTGATCTGTGCATCTTGATTATTGTATCGCTATGCTGCATGGAAATATACTGTAGAATAAATACAGTAATAGAATGGAGGAAGAGAGAAGAAGATGGCAAAAAGCAAGTGAATATGCTGTAAAGCCTCTAGGAGACTTAAATTAAAGACTCTCATTGGAGTCAATGTAAATCTCTTCTCATCCAGAAAGTAGGTAAATGGCAGAGAGCAGTGATGTAAAAAGTAATTTCCTCCAGTGAAATGTAACCAAATCAAATCAGTCTTGCACTTTTTTTTTTCTTTTTAATCTTTAAAAGACAACTTTTCATGTTGTCTTGGCAGGCCTTGAATTCCTAATGCACTTTTATTTAATGCTGCTGAGATTGGAATTTTTTGCCCCAAAGTGCGGAGTGCATGGGACACTGGTGTTTGGTCAGAGCAACATCAACACCGTCTCATAAAAAGCAGTTTCATGAATTTTCAGTTTATTGCTTAACCTGGGGTGTGGACCTTGACTGAGAAAATCCTTCACCTCATGTGACCTAGATAGGATATGGATCGTCCTCATATTGTCACCTGTTTAGAGAAAGGTTTTTTGGTAGAAGCAGGCCAAAGACCATATTTACCTGTGGTAGTTTCTCTGAGTATTTTGATGTTCTCTGTGAAAAAAAGTTAAGCTTATTTATGCTTATAATGTCTCTGAGGTGACCCTTAATTCATATGTCTGAGGCCTTTCTTTGCTTAGCAACATAAATTTGGCTTAAAATAAACAGAACTATTACCGTGAAAAAAAACCCAAAACAGCTTCATATATAATCCAGTTCTAAAAAAAGCTTTCTAACCAAGAGAAGACTATGCTGGTACCTGTAATTGCAAAAGTAAACTTGGTTGGTGTCAGAAAAAAAAAAATCCAGGTTCTGCAATACAAACAAAAATAACAAGACTGATTTGAAGAAATTAATCCTTAGCAAGTCTTACAAACACTCCCTATTGTTGAAGAGTCTAACACTGCTGAAATCAGGATTTGCTATTAGTTTTCTATAAACTTTTTCCATAAACTTGATTTTCTTGCAGCTTTTGCATATTTAATATTTCTAAATGTAAGAGGGAATTTGAATGCATTTTTTAAAAACTGAAGAGTAGACTTTCAGAAAAGTTTTCGTAGTTTTTTTGTTTGTTTTTTTTTTTTTACTGAAAAGCAGTAGAAGAAATGATAGTGCAGGAATACCTACAACATAACAAAGTTATAAAGTAATAGGCAGCACAAAGATTTCAAAATTAAGGCTGTAACTGTAGGTATGCACTTCTGGGAACCAACACTAATGACAGGCTTTACGTATATATTTTGACACTGTCTCATACAATATCCCAAAAGCAAGATAGTTACAGTCTGCTCAGAGCTGCAGGTAAGTGTAGAATTACTTGGGCAATTGTAATAGAAATGGAGTTTCTGGGAGAGAAAATAGTTGCTAAATGAAAGGAAAGATCAAGTGAGATTTAAGAGATATATGTTGGCTTTGCTACTGTTAAGACTTTCATCCATGATTTTAGTGCTGGAATGAAGCATTCATCCAGTAGGTTTTCTGTGACAGCAATTTGGGACATTTTGACAGTATATTCTTTAGTTTTGTAGGCTGAATTAAAAAATACATGGACTTATACAGGAACCTAATGGAGAGAATCATGGATCATCAAAAAATCCATGGAAACCAGAAAATGAATGACACTTTTGGATTAGTTTATTCTGGAGAGGAGATTGATATCAAGCTTGAAATGCACAAGGGATATTTTGATTAGAAGAAAAACTTGTTAGTGGAACGTTACAGTATGAAACCTCTGTTTTGTAAGTCTTTTGGGAACATATAACAGATAGTATATCACATAAACACCAGTTAGGAATTTATTTAGTATACCTGGTGCTGGTCTAAGCATAAGGCTTCTGATGCTCCATTTTTTTAAAACAATGGAGGTTTTTTGAAACATTTTGATGAAGGATGACCTTAGGGAAAGAAACATTTATTTTATTTTTATGCTGTAAACGTATTTACATTTTTGTTTGCAATAACTGGAATTGGACTCTGGAAAAATTAATGGATTCATAAATAGTATGAGTAATTTGTGAAGGACTTGAACAAAAATATAATTTCCACTGCAGTAGGGGTCCATCCTGCAGCATCAGGACCAAAAAGCTGGTGCACTCAATATCTCATGCAATGGTGCTATGGCTGCGACTTTAATTTTTATGGTCTTTCTGAAAACTGCAGTTAAGACATAGGACCTAACTAGGCATCAATCCTGCTGGGCCGACAGCCAAGCCTGGCATGTTTGTGTAAGACAAACAATGCAGTCAGGATGCCACAGCCAGCTAGCAGAGATTAGACAGCACGTGAACTCCTGTGTGTGTATCAGTTCTCCCAGGACCACACATACTCTGCATATATGCAAGCAGAAACTCTTGTTTTATGTTTAGTTTTCAAAGTGAGTGCCTTGGTAGTCAAGGTGAAACTGGAATTACTAGAATGTATTCTGTTCTTTTTTTCATAAAATATACTATAAAGTTCAGAGAAAACTGGTCAGCAACCTTCTTTGTACTTCTCACTTTTTCTTCTCTCAGTCTGTGTTGTAACGTCCTCAGCTTAATGGTTTGGAAAGTGATAAAACCACAGAATGTCAACACTTAGTCAAAATCAAAGAACAGAAAAGTTACTGCATCCATTTGACAGCACAGTTCAGATGGTAGGCTCTGAGCAAATCTTGACCTCACTAGAGTAATTTACAAAACTCTCTTGAACAAGGCCAAGAATTTGCCCCTCTTAAGTGCAACTGCTTAAATATTTTATAAAGCAGTTTCAGATGAGGACTAACGCAGACTCTGTGTCACCTTGGAGCAACTGAATTAAAACTTTCTACTGCATATGCTATAAATTCAAATATTTTTAAATAAAGAGAAGCTATATTACTGACAAAGGCAATAGCATCAACAATGGGCATGGTCCCTGGCTGAAACAAATTGTTGTGAATCTATCGATGTTTAAGGGATTGGCATCTTTTTACTCCACCTGTCTAAAAATGCTTATCACTGCTGTGTGGGTGCAAAAGGAATTGTTCATGTCACAATTTCAGGTTAAGTGGTCTTAAGAGATTCATAAAACCCCTTTCAGAAGGCAACAGTACCTGTAACTGATGACTCTTACTTTCTGTATGTGTGTATCTAGATATGTCTATAAAAATCTGTAGACTCATCAGCCTGTGCACAGTACTCAGGATTCTGAAGTCTCTGCCCATATTGCTTAATGGAAATAATTTTAGAATGGTGTTCTAAATATTACCTTTTTCTGATTTTAAACTTACTATGAGCACTGAGAAAAATATGGTTGAGAAAAAAATACACTGTTGTTCATTATCTTTATACACTCTTAAAATAAGGAGCCAGGTGTAACTCTGCAGAAATACACTACAGATTGAGAAGCTTTTTGGTTTTTAGAGCCATCTATATTTCAGTTAAGAATTCATGAGAGGTGACATTGAACCCCTTTGCTGTCCGTGATGGCCAGCATATCTTGACCCAATTCACTTTCTATCCTTTAAGAAGAATTTTCTCTATTCACCAGTAAAACAAACCTTTGGGATTTTTAAATACATGACAAGTTTCAGTTTTAATTTCTCTGAGTGCGGCTGACACATCAGATCACTGTATTTCCTTTAAAATGCTTAAAACCCTAAGTAAACATGGATGTAAAGGCACTAAATAAATAATGATATTTTATTTCTACCGAGCATTAAACAAGGTGTTAAAATAAAAAATATACTGACATTTGAATAACATGTGGAATGCAGTATTTGAATAGCATGAGTAGGTGAAAATCATAAAGAGAACACAATCCTAATTTCACCTTTTCTCCTGTGCTTATTTTTCACAGTGGCTGTGGCACATGGAAGCCATGTGCATGGCATCTGCATGGAGGATGGCACTGACTTGCTCCATGATACATGCAGAGGAGAAGCACTGTCTGAGTGGCACTATCTACACTTGGCCCAGGATACTCACCCAGGGAATAAACAAAGCTTCTTCGAGGCAGAGAAGTCCCCAGCTGTCTTCCAGGCCTGGGCAGATACCATGTAGTGCTGTCAAGCGCCCTCACAAAGCAGTACCCCTCTTTTTCTACCCAAATCTCTGCCATCCTTTATCCTGTCCCAGATGTCCTTTCACAACTCCCCAGTCCCACCTGATTCATGTTTGTAATACTCTCAATTAAAAAATTAGTAATTAAAATGAAGCCCTCTTTCCCCATATTACTCCCAGCCATTACACTGCTCCATCTGCCCATTCCCAGACCCCTTCTTGTTTTTAAAAGACTCATTAGCATGTGATCTTGTCTCTGCCAGGATTCCCCATTGCCATCTGCTCCCTTCCTAGATGATCAGGCTCACCCAGATCACTGTTTACCACACTTAAAAATCTGACACATTTTCTAAGCATTGGTTTTGGAGGATGCTGTTATGTTTCTCTACCAAAGTCAATGGCTATCAGTCTCTTGCCTCACTGACTCTGGTCCTTAGATGGCCTGATGCATTCCCAGAACCATGGGGCTTCTGCAGTAACAGCAGATCTGTGACCCTCAGGCTTTGCAACCACATGGTGTGCTATAATTTGTTTAAGGCATTTAGCTTCTCATGCAATGACCAAAAACTAAAGTAACACCTCCCCAAACGCAGCGTCCTCTTTGTGGAAACAGTTTGTGTCCCTCTTAATTCCTGCAGCATAAAAATACTAAGTTCACGTTATTTTGCTTCAAAGAGTTGTCAAAATAAGCTTTTTTCGTGTATTTTACCTATTGGTCCTCAGGGTTATTTTCATGCATGTTTATAAACAGAAGAAGTAAGCAGTGTAATGCTCAATTGCTCTTTTGGGAAAACAGCAATAGTGTTTACCTCCGTTTATCTCAGAAATGTGTTGTAGGAAGAGCTGTTCTAAACTCTTTCCAGACATTTGATCCAGGAACACAGGTGGGTGAACAGCAATACTGGTCTTCACTATAGGCCTATTCCCTTGAGTGAAATGGGATCTGCTGTAGTTTTCCATGCCCACCTACCATCCCAGGAATGATCTGGGTCCTTTCTTCAGTAACTCAGACTCCAAAAAATGCCTGACATTCATTGAGACCCAGGAGTTTCATGTTCAGACATCTTAATAGCACAGCAGTGTGTGAATGTCCTCCCACAGAGCCCACCGCAAGCTCCGCGTTTCACACAGGACTGCACTAACCCTGCTTTAGACAGCAATTGGACCAGAAAAAATCCAGGAGCACTGTAAGCCTCTTTCTCTAGGTTTATACAGACATACCCTTAACACAGGGAAGTGACTTCCAGTACTAATTATCATGGAGTTGGCCCCTTTCAAGATCCAACTCCACAATACTGCAAGAAAGATTTGCTCCAAATCACATAAAATAGGCAATTAAATTTGAGATCAATGAGCACAACAAAGACTTAAAACCCCCTTAACAACGAAGTTTTACTTACACTTTTGGACAGATCTTTGCTGGTTATGAAATCTGTCAGTGTAAACATGGTGGGTTG
The DNA here is from genome assembly GCA_013399875.1 of Gymnorhina tibicen. Taxonomy (NCBI): domain Eukaryota; kingdom Metazoa; phylum Chordata; class Aves; order Passeriformes; family Artamidae; genus Gymnorhina; species Gymnorhina tibicen. Next base: position 92,356 of record VXAZ01008686.1, on the reverse strand, counting down.
TTAAACTTGAAAATATGCTCATTCACTTTAGTGGAGGCTGCCCTTGATGGGATCTGAGAGTGAGGCAGGGAGAGCTTGTTCCCGGTGATTTGTACATACACCAATTATTAGTGGGTAAATATTTTCAGGAATTATGTAAACTCAGAAAACAGATTTTTAACTTGATAATTGAGTGTCTTCAATGCAGCAGTGTTTTGACAATATGCATAAAGTTGCTGATCCTATCTGTGAAGAGCTGCAACTACTTTTAGCACAAATGAAAGCTAGGACCTGAACTATGTCCCTTCTTCTTCCCTGGCTGGACTTTATAGACATATTTCTTAGAAGTATTTTTTGAACCCTCCTTCATATTGGTATGTTTTTCTTGCTGTCCTTCTCCTTCAACTTAATTGAATTGATTTAAAAAGAAAAAGAGTAAGAAAATTAAAATCTCTATTATGCTTCCAGAGAAAGAATCTATAGTCATACTCCCAAACCAGTATGAGTGGGAGTCATACTCCCAAACCCCATGCAAACCAAAACCTCCCTCTTTTTCTAGTACTGCATTGTTCTTTATAAAAGGAATAGTAAGAATATGGATTCATACAACATTCTAGTGAATGTGACTGTCTTACAAACAGGATCATAGGAAATGTAAAATGTCTGCTAGAATAGTTTGTCACTGGATACACCTATGTATATATGTCATTGTTTACCCTTCCTTTTTACCTCTGAAGCTTATCTGTGAAACCAGAAAAGACAGGACGATTTATTAATTACCAGAAAATCACTTATAATGAAATCAATCATTTGAGGTAGCAATATATTTATTTTCAAAGGGCAGTATGAAGTGCTTCATTTTGGAATTAACTTGGCATACTAGACTTTCAGAGTCAATTGGAAAACATCTAGTACGGGATTTTATCAGACTGATGACTATGCCTGGGCAAATAAGTGGAGAGATGGTGTAAAGCTGAGTTTCCAGTGAGATTTTTCTAACATAAAAGCTGTACTGCACAGATGTTGTATCTGAAAGAAGCCCTCAGACTGGCATGAGACTTGGATCCTCATTAAAGAAGCCAAGGTGTTTGTTCATTGCCATGGTCTTTCATCGATTATCACTGCAACAAAAAATACACAAAGAAAACCCCTTGTGGGAAGGAAACGGTCTGGCTTCAATGCAATCATATCAGAGGTATTTGGTGCACAAACACCTTCCCTTGCTTTCTCTTAGACTGCTGAAAAAATGGGAGGTGCCATAGCTGATGATGGAGTTCTAACCTACCCTTAAAATTATTCCCATGTTTAAAATCTCTTTTGCAAAAGTTTGGAAAACACTGCAAGTCTGACAATGATTTGTGCTGGTGTGGACCCTGTGGGAACCCACTTTGTCAAAATTTCACTGTGCTTCAGCCAGTGAAGATGAGTCTTACTACCCTTGGGAAAGCTTAAGCCATAAATTCTTTGTGTAGTGGCCCTGCCTGCTTTGAAAGCCTGCTAGCATTCTATTCCTTGTTCCCGTGGCCAGATGTGATCCTGTGATTCAGATAAACAAGGTCATTTTAGGGGATAGCATCACTTTAGGCAAAGTATGCCTTCTTTTCCAAACAGAACTTCCAACCTAGTTGTCTACCAAAGAGAGAAGGCCAACATTTCTGCTTTACTGAGAATGCTCCCTGAGCCACTTAAATTGCAAACAGACATATATATATATTACTATCTTTATAGCTAAGCAAGAATTACTGTAACATCAAGAAGGACCTAAACTTGCTCTAATTGCTTAGAAACTTTAACAAATTCCTATCATTAAGGAAAAAGAATATCAAATAAACTAGAGGCATATCAGTGTTATGCGTGAGATTTTCAACCTAAATGAGACTGCAATTTTAGTATTACAAAAGTAAAAATCAGATACGAAAGAACCCATCCTCATTGCAAGGTGCCTCTAATGTACTTTGAACACATCCATTTCATAGATAACCAGATTACAGGCACATAAAATATAGACACATGTTACAAAATATTATGTGATTCGAGATTTTAAATTGAATATAAAGTTAAGAGAGGTTGTTTCAGCACATAAGCAATCAGTACTAAAGAAAAAGGCTGAGATGAAAGTGTGAGTCTTAGTGACCACGTATGTCTGGATATTGATATGTGAACTTTTCTCAACAACTAACTTTGGCATTTCATATGGAACATGAAATATTTGCTACAGAACTGAGTTTTCTGGTTTTGTTAATACCTTGTGGTGTTTTGCCTCCAAAACATACCTTTAGATTATGAACATGATGTAATGTCACCCAATTCAGCATCTTGCCATAATGATTTCTTTTCCTCAGTCATTATTCCCTGTCACAGCATGTTTCACATCTGCAAATGGACACTCTGCTGTATTTTCTGTTCGGTTGAACTTTAATTGGTAGCACAGCTGCAGAAGTGGAAAGTTCATATAAGAAACCCCACAGTTCACCCCCAATCAATGGTCACTGCTGGTCATCTACACTGAGCTGTGCTGTGCTGCTGGCTTGCACTTTTCTGCAAAGTATTTATTAGCGTGTTTCCATGAATGAGTTTGGACTTTTACCTGTGAATTTCCTCCTCTAGACCAACTAGTCATCATCAGCATCATTACATCATCATCTTCATCATTAAGATTTTTACCTCATCTGAGTTGAGGCAATTGCTATTGCCTTAGACTTTGTCACAGTAGCAGGTGTAAGCTGAGTCACATTAATTCTTGAGTGCTGCCATCTACTATGGTTTCTGAGGTGTTCTAGAAACTACAAGCTGGAGCTTGCATCCTAGCACGTCACTTTGAAAAGTGCTACTGGACAAAAGGATGGGGTGGGCTGGAGTAAAAACAAGAAAGATAATGCAGGAATTGCTTTTATATGAAGCAGTTTCTCACAACTGATATCTCTGTGATTTGACCTGACTACTTCATATTTAGGTTAAATGCCGCCACAACTTAAAAAAAAAAAATAAAAATTAAGAGTTCCCCTTTCCTGTCAGACTTAAATGTTTTTATGATGATTTTGCAAAGACATATAGGTAATGATGCTACATAAAAGTATATTTTGAAGAATCATGAATCTAAACAACATAACAGCATGGTTAATTACAAACCCTTCCTTCCTTTCATAATGCTGGGCCTTTGTAATCAATGTTAAATACAAACAATCAGTGAAAAGTAGTTTCGTCAGGGTGAAAAAAAGAGGAAGTGATGGCAGTAATTTAAAAAAAAAGTGAATTCTTTTGAAAAGACAGTGAACTGACATTCAGAGGATATGATGTACAATGAAAAAGAGGTAATAAATACATAAAATCCTGGCATTGCCAGTTCCCCTGCGTGTGACTAACTGTACCATGACTTACTGTGTAGCCTTGAACATGAAGGAGAAATTGAATTCAATTGAATTCATCACCTTCCCGGTACTGTCATAGTCATTCTTTGGTGTTTCAAAGCAAGGGAGGAAAGTGATTCATTGGGATGCTGCTCAGTATGCTGAGGGACTACATAAATACCTCCCTTAACCACAGAGGCAGTATTATCAAAATATATAAAAACATCAATAATACAGATGTACTTAAAAAAAAATACGTTTGGGGAACAATAAGGCTTTGGCATATTCAGTTTTTGTTCAAAGAGCAGACCTTCAATACATAGGTGTAAATGGGCAAAGTGTGTGTTGGCATGCAGCATATTTTGTAACAAACTTCCTGAATTCTTCATAAGGAGCTTTATATTGAATGGTAGACTTTGAATTCTTTTCAGAAAAAAAAGGTTGACTCTTCAAATAAAGTTTTAACAGGCATATCTTCATGATATTTTCTAATTCCATATGCATCTGAATGTGCATGGAATATAGTGAAAAGCCCTGGACTGTGCAGCCACAGGAGATACACAAGAGGCTGTTGCATGTTGCTTGCTGCTGCTCCTTGTTCTCTGCCAGCCAGACTGTTTCTAGGAAAGATGAATAATACAATCCCTATACCACCACACTCTGCAGGCAGCTATCCAGATGTGGTAATTGCCTGGTAATTTCACCAGATTCAAGCGGTTCTTCAGCAGAAACACCATTGTAATATATGTGCCATGGGGAACATTGGTGCACAGAGCCATGGAGCGGATTATACTCCTGAATGTGGGCATCCTAAATGTAGAAATGAGAAGGATGGTTTTTTGTTTTCTGAAGCTGAATCTCAGAAACCTGCAGCTGGGTTGCTGGTAAGGGTTAGCTCAGAGTTAAAGGTTATGTATTTAAAAGCAGCACCTTCTCTCAGTTTGTGTTGATCTTGGTGAGCAAAAGCAGGGGAGCTGATGCGGTGTGTGGGGTCAATGGACTGATGCCACATTTTTCCCACAGTGTCCCTCGTGGAGACGCTTTGGCGGTGCCTCGCTGGCACCCACGCCAGCACACAGTCTCACCCTCGCAGGTGGGCGCAAGCAGCCACTCACACCACAGTCTCTGAGCATTCCAGAGCAGAAGAGTCAGGAGGGATTCTTTGCATGCAGTTCTGAGGCGTTTATCGGGTCAGCACCACGGACCGAGAACAAACACACCCGAAGGGGAACGGAGGCTAAGAACCCCAAACAATCGCACACACGGTTTTACCTGATCCGAGGGCTAGGGAGCAGAGGCAAGGTTGAGGGACATAACAGGAGCTGTGGAAGAGGGGAGGGGAGAGGGGAGAGGACCAGGGACCAGTGGGGTCTCGGTAAAGGGAGAACTTTCTGGCACAGTGATGTGGGGAGAGACCATTTCGTAGCAAAATGGGGGGTGTAATGTGGACTTAGCCACCGCAACAGGGAGCTAGAACTGTTATTGCATGCGGCTTTTTTCTAGGAAAGGAATGGATGTCCATAATGCCAAGGACAAGGGTCCTCTGGAGTAGCTACCTTCCTGTCTGGCTGCTCATCCTCATTTTTGAGAACTAATTTGTCTGATTGTGCTCTTAAAGAATTAAAAATACTTTTTTTCAGAGAATGATTATGATCCCATACAAATATTGAAATGAACATATAGAATAAATATTCCCATTCCTTAGCCTGAAGATATGACTGGATAAAAAAGCAGTCCAAAAATTCTTTTGGGAAAGGTAGGATCAGCACAAGGTCAAGTGAGGAGAAAAAAACTCCAAAGAGATAGAAGGAGGATGGTTGAAGCCTACATATAGTTTTATGTTCAGCTCATTTTCCTGAAAAATGATGCTATTGTATCCTTTCAAACCACACTCTTCTGCACTACCTGGCTCTCTGCCTGTGTAAGGCTCATGTTCCAATGCAGTTTTGTGTACATCAGTGACAGACTAATCTTGAATAAGAGATCTGCAATTTCTGGGAGAGTTGGATAAAAATGCGCATTATTAAAATTCAACACTTCAATGACTTTTGCTCTATGTGGGATGAACAGAGGAAGATACACTGTATAAATTAAACAATAGCAGTATGGCCGTTCTTATCTACAGTCAAAACCTAAGAATAATAACATGACTGGAGGTAAGGTCTGAAAATGTGTGCATGATATGATTTGCTCATAAAACAAGAAAAGAATAATTACATGCATCTCACTGAGACACTACGTATGGTGTCTTTTTTTTTGAGATTGTTCAGATGCATATATTTACCTATCCTGCTTTCCAAATAACAGACTGTCACTAATTTAGTGTATGAGCCCTTTCTTAAGTGAAGCAATGTATGTATACCAGACTGAACTGTTTCAATTCTTTTGTGACACCAATCACAGATACTATTAAGGCTCTGTAAACATGCCTTTGTGCGAATTATTCCTCTGCGCTTTGAAAATTTCAGGCACTGTAGTCACAGCTTATATGCAAGTGGGAATCAGCACAGGGCAACCAAGTAGCACACTGCAAACTCACTCCTGCCTCACTGCTGCCCTGTGTGGTTTCTGAGCAGTAGGGTGCAGGCAATCAAGACAACCAAGTGTAGTTTAATCACTTGCTGCTTGTTGCCATCATCATGCACACACCAGCTGTGAATCAAAACATTTTCACCTTGATTTTAAAGAGGGAGATTGACGCAATTATATTGTGCCCAATCCTCTCAATTTTTAAATCATCAGCTAAGCTACCCTTGGTTATGCAACCACAGCCTGGCATACAAATTCATAATTTGTTAGTTGGGAAAGTTGACTCCTGAGTGCCTTCTTGACAAGCCACACCTATACCAGGATTTTTTAGCTGTCATTCTCCAGAATGGTGGGTTCATGCTGCAGAATGGTCTGGGTTTGTTCATCCTGACTATGACGAGTAAAAACAAATGGCACAGAACTAAACCTCGAGAGACCTGGCCTCACAGCATTTTCCATTGCTACAACAATGTTGAGTATGGATGCAATGATAACAAGGACAGTAAATGAGTAAGAATCAAGAATTTAGCAATTTAGTTGAACTAGAGTGAGTCTAGCCTTAAATACTCATCCAAAAAAAGACAAAATGCATGGATCAGTACCCCAGATCTTACCACAAACCTGGCCACAAGAACATTCTTTGAACTAAGAGAGAAAATGGCTGGTTGGGGAAAGAGATGTTCTGATTTCTTCAAAGGCTTGGCAACAGTCATGTCAAAACTCACTGATTTTCAATTTGACACATGGTGTTCTCAGTACACATGGCATAGAAATACAAAAATATGCTATTTTATTTACACATTTAAGTTTCTCAGCCTCAGCCAAGCACTAGTTAAGAGTAAACAGACAACATAAAAATTTCAGGGCATTGGCTTTCCCAGGAAGAACAGAGGTGAAACATTAACACTAGTTTGGCCAGCTGACTAAGAGCTTCACTTAGGACAAAAAAAATAGTAGTGAAAAGCCCCTAGAAATTACCTGTCCCCTGCTTTTCCCTCATCTGTGGCGGGAAATGAAAGGAACATAGAGATAAAATTATGTTTATTTAATTATTTATTTTAAAGTAGAAGGACTTTGTCACCAGATGCCCTATGCTGTCTTTGTGTTAACATTTGTCTTCCCTGGCTGGGAATTGCTTATAAGCATATGGAGGAAAAATGAATTTTCCTTTTTTCCCATTCTAATAAATAATCTGTATAGAACTTTCCCACAGAGACACAGGACTCAGAAGTATTACAAAAACATTCAAACAAGAAAGCTTGCTTAAGAAAGCACAGTATTTGAAGAATCATAATCAGGTTCACATCCATTAAATAAAAGTTTCTTATTAATTTGACCAATTTGAACCTGACAGCGACACTTTGTCTGCTGTGGCGAGGTGTTGTTGTTTTCCAGAGTCCAGAAGTCATTATCTGATGATGTGTGAAATCACGGCTGCCTCTGCCCTCCCATGCCAGATGTAAAGCCTGTCATTAGAAGCAGTAGTACATAGATAAGGTTTCCAGTAAGTATAAAGGGTCAAAAAGCAGCAAGTTTCCTGGAAAACCAGAAAACTTGAAGCCCTGCCTGAGATAAATAGTAGTTTTCATGGTTTTTCTGGTCCAGCATGAAGCAGGTAGAAACAGGAACACTCAAAAAAAATGAATAGCTACATTGTTTCCAACCTAGATTTATAATCTCAAGAAGACTGGAGAGATTTCAAAGAATCACCAGAAACTTCAGATGTTTATCTCAATGGCACCTTGAACATTTTTAAAAATCACGAAGCAGAATGCTTCCTGTGTAACACAGACTAGCTGCTGAAAGGACAGCTCTGTAGATATTTGAGGCTCTCCATTCCCAATGACAGTACAATTCAGGAACATTGTGCCACGCTAAATCTCTAATTACCTAAAAAAGGAACCTCAGTACTATAGCATCCTTTCCATTTGCATTCCACATATATATTGGTTATGATTTTTGTATTAACACCTCCAAATCACCTTTCAAGAGATTAAAATAGCTGATTTTCTTTTTAAATGTACAATATTTAAAAAAACTCTGGGATATTATCCAGCCTTCCTGCCACCTGTGAGAACTGTGGGTTGACAGGCTGCAAAAACAAAAAGTAGAATTTTCTCTTCTAACAGGATGCACATCAGGTGTGCACAGTGAATCTATGTATAATATGCCTGTGAGAAATCAAGCTTCAGGAAAAATAGGTAATAGGACCCCTAAAGGGGTGTTGTTGACTTACAAAATAAGACTGCAGTCCAGTAAGCAGTGGGACTGATTACTCTACTGCACAAGATGGAGCTACATGTTTGCACAATATTGGAGTTGTGCTTATTGTGTTAGCTTAACGAGAGTTCAAAGGCAATTGCTAAAGAGTGATATTTTAGCATGAATGGGAAATAAGTAATTCTTAAAATACGTTTGAAATAAAAGTGTTATTCCATTTTCTAATCTTGACATTTATTATATCATAACATTCACAGGGATAAGGGAAGGGGTAAGGACTTTGGCTTTCCCACTTGGACTTTTATGACAGAAATGAAATTGGATGACAATTCTGCCATTCACAGTATTAAAAATGACAAATTCAGAGTTTTAGAAATTAGGGAGAGTAGTCAAGCCCCATAAACACTGTGAGGGGAAAGTATATTGTTCTTAAAAATCCCTAAGGGCTTTTAAGAAAACTGTAAGTTCTTAAAAACCGTCTTCTGGTAGTGTCACTGAGAAGTGACATTGCCCATGCCCATTGTGCACAGCAAAGTAGTGACTGCAGCAGGGACACTCCTGTGTGATTGCTGGAGAACATGCTATCTATCCAGCTGTGAAGGGGAATGGAATGCTGACACACGGATGCAGCATCAGAGAGGAGCTGGAGGGCCATTACTCTGGGCAGCTTTCTCAATAGTCACAGGGTCAGGAGCTCTCACAAGGGATACGCTTGCTCAGTGTCCAAGTTCAGTCGTTCAGGAAATGCATAACTTGGGTTTGGCATCTTGTAAGAGTGGCAAGTGCCTTAGGAAGGAGCCTTGCCAAAGGACAGCTCCCTATCTCTTCCCACTGCGGAAAGTAAGGCTTGCTACAAATTCACATGGCTTTAACTAGCAAAGATACTCAATCAGTGTCTGAGGTTTCCTGCACTGCTATGTAAGTTTGTAGGTCTTCCCTGTGACACTGCCTTCATGGCTGTCTTCTAGGATTAGATGTTTCCTTTTCAGATTTGTGGGAACTGGGCATCCAGTATTTCAAGTTAGCATGGGCTTCTTGCCTCTGTCAGGCAGCTAACCCAGCGCTTTTAACTTTCCTGCCAATGAAAATGTACGGTTTGTGAAATTATCTTCACTGGCTATAAAAATCTCATTGTTCTGTCCTGCAAGTGAAAAAAACCCACAAAATACTTATTGGAAATAACCAGGGAGGAAGGCAAAGTGATTTGGTGTCAAACAACAGCAAGAACCACTGGCCAGAAATTCTACTCCATGAGTTCACAGCACTGGGACTCAAGCTGTAGAGCTCTAATGGTAGAAATACCAAGCTGCCAGCTCAGCTTATATCTGCATGGAGAAGAATGGCCAGTTCATGGCAAGGAATTATCCCTGCTAGCTTTGAAGAAAGACCACAGGGAAAATGCCCCAGGAGAAGGTTTTTCCAAATTAGCAGAATTCAGCTTTCTGTGGGAAATCAGAGGGATGTGCTCTGTAATACTGCTGACTTAATTCCAGGAAAATTGAAAGGAAAAGACCTACAGATAATAGAGAGACTTTCCTTCTAATATCCACCATTTTTCTGTGGACCATTGTGAAGGATTTCCACTTTAAGGAAAATGACTGTAAAACATAGCCTCTTTATGGTTTGTTTTTTCAATTTTGACTGAGAACTCCTCAGCTGTGGTTAAACTTTATTCTTTAGAAGTTAATTTATTAACATTCTGTCCAATAAATTGCAGTTTTCTGATTTTTGGGTTTGCTTTGAAGTTGTCTTCCAGATTGTGCAAGTCCAGATGGAAGCGATTACTTTAACCTTTGTCCAAATACATCGCTAGACACTACGGCTTCTCCCATATTCTGTATCACTTGGACACATTCTCATACTTCCCATGACTGTGGTCTCATAGACTTTCTTGAATCAGTCACAAAATTCTTGGATTGAATTCATATTGAAAAAAATATGTCTTCTAGCCATGCATAAGTTTTAACATGCTGGCATTGTGATCAAGAGACCCACGTTTTCCTATGGTGTTACAGCTTAAAAATAATGATGTATCCCATATACTTAGCTTTGAATGCTAGGTTTGTGAGGGATTTGGAGATGTAAGACTACATCTTCAAATATGCGGGAAAAGTTAGCTTAATAAAAAACTGCTGAGTACGAATGTGAGGGTTTTGTTTAGTTGCTTCCATCTCCCTGGCCTACGCAGTAGGGGAAGTAAGACCTGACTTTAAAATCCATTTCCTGTTCCCAAAAGCTTTCTTGAACCCTCTGAAGCTGCTAGGTCTAAGCAAGGCTTCCTGGGATGTTTCAGCCTACCCCTATCTTTTCGTTGGCTTAAACATTTTCCAAATGCCTATATAGAGTTAAAGTCTCTTAATGGGATCTGTGCTGAAAGTGCCTATCATGCTACTTGAAAAATCATAATTAGTTCTAAATATAGCCTCAAATTTTAAAAAGGGCTTTGACAACTTAATAAATAGTAATTCACGTGTCTCAGAGAGCGTAGAAAGTAAAAGTGCAAAACCCAATGTATAGCACACGTATCTTCAGCTGCACACTTAAAAAATGAAGGGCCTGAAATGGATAAAATTAATATAGCTATTTGCCATGGGTGGTGTGAGCAATTTTGTGGCTTTTTTCTTACTTTATTATTTTAACATCATTGCCAATATTTGAGCTAGTTGTGCAAAAAATACAGTTCTCAGTGAGTTTTGAACTCTTCTAATGAGTCTGTGAGGTTCCCAGTACCCAAATGAAGTAGAATGATTTAATCCCATTTCTAGAGATACGGGTGAAACCTGCACGTTGTTACCATATCACTGCACTGCACTATTCATACACTGCCCCTGCTTCACCCACAAGCCAGTAATTTTTAAACCCATGTTTCCCTTTCCTTCACATATGCTTTGAATTTTGAGGGTATTTAAATAGAGCCAGTCCTACCTAGTGGAATTAAGTCTCTCTCTGAGTCTTGATGTAATGTTATGCATGATAACTGGAAAAGGGAAAATATTAGGTAGCAGATCATGCTTTTTTTGTGGTGTTGGACTCAGCCCTTTAGCACAGTTCAGCTTTCAGACTTTAACAGCCATGAAAATGAGATGCATCCCCGAGTTCTGAGGGAATTGTCTAATGCAGTTGCGAAGCCATTCTACACAATCCTCAAAAAGCCACAACAGTCAGGGGAAGTTCCAGGTGATTGGAAAAAGGGAAGCATTCTACCCATTTAAAAAGGGTAGGAAGGAGGACCCTGGGAACTACCCACCCATCAGTCTCACCCATGTGCCCAGGAAGATCATGGAACAGAGCCTTTTGGAGGGTATGCTAAGGCACACGGAGGACAGGGAGGTGGTCCAAGACACCCAGCATGGCTTTACCAAGGGCAAGTCCTGCCTCACCAACCCAGTGGCCTTCTGTGATGGCATGACTCCATCAGTGGAGAAAGGCAGGAGAAAGAAGAGAAGGAAGGTGTCATTGACATAGACATAGAAAAGAGAATGGAGTGCATACTCGGTAAATATACAGATGGCATCAGTGACATACCTGAAGGATGGGATGTCTTCCAGAGGGACCTGGAAAAGCTCCAGAAGATGGGCTGTGGGAATAACATGAGGTTTAACAAAAGGCCAAGTGCAACGTGCTGCACCTGGGTCAGAGCAACCTCTGGTATCAGCACAGGCTGGGGGATGAACAGATGGAGAGCAGCCCTGGGGAGAAGGACTTGGGGGTGCTGCTGGGTGAGAGGCTGGACATGACCCAGCCATGTGCACTCACAGCCCAGAAAGCCAAACGTGTCCTGGGCTGCATCCAAAGCAGTGTGGGCAGCAGGGCCAGGGAGGGGATTCTGCCCCTCTGCTCTGCTCTGGTGAGACCCCACCTGGAACACTGCATCCAGCTCTGGGGTCCTCTGCGCAGGAAAGCCATGGACCTGCTGGAGTAGGTCTAGGGAAGGACCAAAAATATGGTTTGAGTGCTGGAGCACCTCAGCTGTGGGGACAGGGTCAGAGAGCTGTATTTGTTCAGCCTGGAGTAGAGAAGGCTCTGCGTTGACCTAATTGTGACCTTTCAGTACCTCAAGAGAGCCTACATGAAGTCTGAAGAGGGATTTTTCACAAGGACATGAAGTGATAGGACAAAAAAGAAGGGCTTTAAAATAAGAGTAGATTTAGATTAGAAATTAGGAAGAAATTCTTTACTGTGAGGATGATGAGGCACTGAACTTCCCATCCCTAAAAGTTTTCAGGCCCAGGTTGCATGGGGCTTTAAGCAACCTGATATAGTAGAAGATGTCTCTTCAGCTATAGGCCTGAGCATCCCTGCCTTTTTAATCAGTCCACAGAAGGGGGGTTGGAACTAGATGATATTTAAAGTCTCTTCCAATCCAAACCATTCTGTGATTCCATGAAACAAAGCAGCTTTCCTGAAACTGAGTGGGTAGGTCTGTGACCTGTTCCTGTGCGGGTGGACTCTCATGGACATGCAGCAGCTTCCTTTGAAATAACCACTTATGGCAATGGCTCCTCTCCTGCTCTCACTTAACCATTCCACAATTCTGATGAGTTGTACAACATTTTCTAAAGCATGCAACGTCAGTAGCAATAATTACAGCTGGCTTTTGTCCGGGGTTTTGTGTCCTGGGGTTTTTTTCTTCCCAAATAGGTCAGTCTCCATCAAGCTAAGTTTCTTCTGATGAAATGAACATTGATGCATAGAGAAATACAGATCTGATTAAGCAGATAACAGCCTTTCTGTTTCAATTAATATAGTCCTGATGTGCTGGTCATAATTGAACCATTAATTAAAATCAATGATAGCCTCCTGCCTTCTTGTCTGTTTGTTTGCTGTAAATGAGAAGCAGTTTCTGTCCTGAAAATACTCCTTTTGATTTGACACTGATCTTTTAGTTATGTTCTGATGAGTCATGATGACTTACACCGGGCATCTGTAAGTGCTTTCTCACTCTCATTTCTGTTCCTTAAGTCTCATCTGCTTAAAGTTCTCAGCAAATGTCATTAGTGCATTATTCTGCCTCCTTCTTAGCTCATTAGGTAGTGTGGGTCCTCTGGGAAGAAGAAAGGTCAGAACAGATAATTATCTTGAAAGTACATGGAGGGGAGATCTGGGAACATCTAGTTTGCTCACAAAATTACAGGTTGCAAGTCCAAGGTGGAAAAGGAAGAAGAGAACAAGAACAAGCAAGCAGCATCACTTTGATGTTCTGCCCCAGAGCCCTGAAGGCATGCTGCACTGGGGCAATGCTGAGACAGATGTAAGGAGGCATCCCTCCGTCCACTCCTCTTCTTGTCCTCCCCTGTGAAAAAAATAAACCACACTGAGCTCTTACTTGCTTCAACTATAGGCCTGAGCATCCCTGCCTTTTCTAATCAGCAGAATAGAGCAAAGATACAATGAGAATGGATAGATCTGGTATAGATGTACCTACTGTAATCTGTGGAAGAATCACAAAAACAGGAAGAAAAGTCTCTTTAGCTTTGCTTGGTTACATCTGTTTTCACATGGTGGGGTGGGGACAACAAATTTGCTATGAGACATATTGTCTGGCTTAATTGTGGAAAGCTTCTGGGCACCGTTTCTGCTATGTTTAGACAACACATTGGAAACTTTTATTTGTATATTCCATGTGTAACTGCAATGTATTTGTGTATCAACAGTGCTTGGGGATTTCAGCAGTATATCCTTCTGTTTATTTTGGCCTCCATGGAGATGGAATGATAAAGTTATGTTTTGGTATATATGCATTTGTTGATTTTAGCTCCAAGCTGAACCTATGATGGGAAGCACATATTACTACAATGCTGACCTCATGACACAGCATGACTTCAAGGTCCTAGAATGATCAGGTTTCTTTGCAAAGAGGGATAGGTTTACTGGGGAGAATTGATATTTTGACTATACTTGAGGGGAGGGAAATGAGCAACCTTTAGGATACAGAGATGCTGCAAAAGAACAATGCCCTGAGTCCTGTTTGACTTGCATTCTGGCTGGGAAATCAATTGTTCATGTGCTCAAGCTCTGTCCATAAATGCAAAACATTCTTCCTAAAAGTACTGAATTTTCCCTATGTGACACAGGAGCAGGGTATTTTTGAGTTTTAGGGGTTTGGAATCAATACAAAAATTCAGTAAAAATACACATGTAATATGTTTCAGTATTTTCTTCACTTGAAATACAGAAAGTCATTGCTTTCCACCCAGTCCATCTCTACTGTGCTTTCTGAAATGATCCACTTCCTTGTTTTTATTGTTTACAGTCCATTAATGAACCTTCCTTCTTCCTTCTTCCTTCCTTCCTTCCTTCCTTCCTTGAGTTCTTCAGTCTTCTGAGTTGCTTAACATAATTCAACCTGATGGCTTACACGATGAACAGCATTTTATTTTATTGTGAAGTTTTCTGTGGTTCAATATAGCGGTTTTTCCATCTTGACTAACATATGCAATTTCTAATTCTGTGTTGTAAATTTATTATACTTATATTTAATTAATATTTCTAGAGTAAAATTAATATTTTGATATGATGATCATACTATAAATACAGTATTATCAAGTTCAACTTTAGTAGAAAAAAGATGTTTTTTCACTGCCCTCATATGAAGAGAAACTATTGTAAAAATGAGCTTCCAGGTGGAAAATAAGACAATTACCCTAACTCCTTTTTACTTTGTGAGTAACTAGAATAACCCTCATAACCCTGACACTGTGAAGTAATTGTGCAGACAGAGTACTTCAGCCCAGAAGGAGGAGTTCACAGGGGCAGGATTATTCTCAAAATTCTGAGAATGCTCTTAAATTTGCATTAGTCACAAAACCAGAGGTACTGGCCCAGCCCAAAGTTCAAGCTGGTCAAACTCTAATCTCCAAGACTTGTGAAAGGTTCTTGTGTGTGTGTGTGTGTATGCACACGTGTGTAGGGGTGTGTAAGCGCTTACATGTAAAATTGTTTGTGTTCTCAAGGTCTGTCCATAAGAGTATGTTCCCTTGTCACAAGGCTGGCTTCATTGCAGCATGGTGTTTCCTGTCTGCTTTGAAATTTTTCACTTCCTTTTGTGAAGCACCTGGCCACCACTGCTTTTTTTCCCAATTCACAGAGTGAGGAAGGGGACAAGAGAAGGGCAGGGGTGTTTATGCTGTGGAAGAGGTGATGTGTGGACCCAGTCTTTCTTGTGGCACTTCCCTTGTTCCTAGGACCTTGGGAGGAGGAGAAGAGAATGCTATTTGGAGATACTGCTCCTGATTGAAGGACAGGCTCAGGCATCCCTCCTCATGGGTGTTAGTACTGAAAAAAACAAAGTGATTAAAAAACATTCTTAGTTTCTTGTTTTTCTCAGTGTATATGCATTGAGCAGTGTAGCAGTGTCTCTTCTGTACCATAAACAATGATGGAATGCATTCTGCAAAGCTCAGGGAAACAAAGATATTAACTTTTGTGTACCTTGAGCTTAAACAGGATCTCTTGCGCTTATTTGAGTAACTACACTGAAAACCTCTTGCTAATCTAACTGATTAAAAAAAATTATCTTTCACTGTTTTTCTCCCTGCTTTGTAGAAAGGCATGCAGGCTCAGAAAATCTATTAACTTTATAGAAATATTGCTCTGTAGTGCCATCTGCTTTCTTAATTTCTTCATCACTCTAACTAAACATAAATGCAGATTTTCACTATATATGTTGAAAAATACAAATAGATGTAATTATTAGGTAAAAATTTTAACATGAAACATCTCTATGCAAACACACTGGTCCTATCTGTGCATTCCCTGCCATGCACTGTGTCCTTAACATCTGCTAGGCTCCATTTAAGTTATTATTGTCCATATGGTACGGCTGTGAAAGAATGACAGATCAGTGATGTAACTGCCTGCAATAGCTGCTGATGCTTGCAAACTGTTCACTCAGTGAAAGCAAGAGATAAATAATTACTCAGAATCATGTTACCAAGAACAAATCTCCTCACTGAGCACCAGGTTAATTAATTTTCTAGTGTATTAATTATGTGGCTTTGCCCGTGGTGCTCTGCTGCAACTCAGTGCAACCTGTCTCACTGAAGTAGTAGGCAAGAAGAACTGTGCAGGGGGAGAAGCTAATTCTAAACAAGTGTAAAATCTGCTTTTTTGACATGGGCAGATGCTACAAACTTCTGATGCCGAACTGCTGAGTAAAGCTGTGCTAGGACTGCACTTTGACTACATGAAAGCAGAGATGTTATATTAATTTCTGATATCCCGGAACCTGTATGAGTCATGTCAGTAGGGCCATCACCTTTCCACTCACCTCTTGGTCTTGAAAATATTAATAGGATTTCCTCTAATAGTATTATTAGAAATTCCTAATAATTTACTATGCAAATGAAATATATTCCTCTGAGCATATTCCTTCCTGGGTTCCATTAGGTGTTTTTTTCTCTATTTATTAGATATGGTCAGGAGTTTTTTGAAGCAAAAACCATGATGCTCAACATCATTCTGTCAAAACCCTTTACTGCTTTTGGAAAGAGACACAGAAATTTTAGCAAAACAAGTCTATCAAGAGAAATTTCCAGGCAAAAGCAGAGAGAGTGTGAGTTCTCCATTCCTTAGTGTTGTTGAAATGCAGGAAAAAATAACTTGCCCAGAGCCTATGGTTTCAGATAGACAGAGTGGCCCTCTGTACATTGGTCTTCTCCATCCCCATACCTACCTGTGAAAGGATTGGATATTTCCAGCTTGGTTATTTTGCTTTCCAGATTTTAACTCCATGCCAATGAAGGACTACAACATCAGAAAAAAAAAGAGGGGAAAAAAATCCCCAAACCCAAAACCCTTCATTTTTTTTTCCCAAAACAAATAAACTTAAGTTCCATGTCTACCTAGGAATGCAGAAATTAAAAAGGACACTTGTCAACTATATGCCCTTAATGTCACCTCCAGTTATTCTCTTTCCCAGCTGAAGCATTCTGAACACCTCAGCCTTTTTTTCTAACTTTGAAACTTTTGTTCTTGTTACATATCTATGGACTGCACAAAATTAGTTCAGGCAAACTTTTGGTGCACTAATTGAATATAAAGAGTCTGTAATCCTTTTTTTTAATTATTTTTACTGCCTATTTAAGAATTTCTACGTTGTGCTGTCCACACAAAGGGAAGATATTTTTTTCCTGAATCATTACTGTTAGCTTAGGACTCAGTACCCTGAGCAAAACATTTCCTCCAGTGGACACCATTCATCAGTGCTAAATGTCATCTGTCATTATGCTGTCTCTATATTTAGCTTTTAGCTTCTGAAGTTCTGGCTAATTACCTGTAGTTCTGTTTACACAAAATAACATCTATATCTGTAAGTTCTGAAGCTTTCCACAGCTTTTCCTAGCTATTGACAGATCCCCCAACACACCAATCTTAGCACTACGCTGATGCAGTTCTACCACCCTGCCTCTGGTATATGCGTTCCTCTCATTGTGTCTTCTAAGGAGTACTCTGAAAATAAGCTTTCAGACAATCTACTGTCCTAATCTGGATAACAAAAAAAAAATCACTTTGATCACTGTCATACATACATGTGGATGTTCATGCTGCTTTCCTAATTTCTTTTGAACAGTGTTTTTAAGTCCTTCTCTAAGGCCATGTACAAACCTATTTCAAGAAGCAGAGATTGCTCATCAGGGAAGTTGCCATGTGTGCAGTCCTGTCCACAGTCTCAGTGAGAGGTTGAAAGGATTACCAACCTGTCCAGTTACACCTGTGCATGGCATGGGATTCTCATGTGTCCAATGGGTTCAAAGAGGCCCTGGGCCTTGGGAACAGGGCTGAGCCTGGATCTGCAAGGAGGGGTCTGCCAGAAAACAAGAATAGAAAATGAGACCTGGAAGGATGGTAGGTTGCCAAGCTGGCCTCTCTCTGCCCTCCACATCTCTGTGCTCCAGAAGCCTCCATTGCTGCAGCAGCAGGATTTATCTTTCCAGGACAAAGGTCTGTGTGTGCAGTAGAAGCACACTTGGAGGCCTTGGGCCAGCTGGTTAGTCTGGTGTGGCATCTGATTGTGTCAGTGATGCCAAGACACAGGTGAAGGTGGATTTCCAACATCCTCTATTTCATCTTATTTATTGTCCTCCCTCTCCTGCAAAAATTCCTCCAAGTGTTTGGTTCTAAGAGAGTAACCAAGCGGCATGCACGCCAAGCTGACACAGAGCACATGGCTGTGGGGAATGAAATGGCTGTCTGGAGATGGGTCACCCTGGCTGCTGGAATTGCCTTTGGCCCGTGACACCTTCACTGGCATTGGTAGCACCACCTTTCTTCTCTCCACCAGCAGCAGTTGCCATCTCCAGCTCCAGCATCTCTGCTTGTGTTGTGCCACAAGCTCCGGGACTTTTGCCTGGCTGTCACTGCATCACCAGAATGGTTGTTTTTGCCTAGGGCAAAGTGCTCCTTCTCCAGTGATCTCCATAGCTGTGGGCCTGGAAATGTTGCTGTACCCATTAAAGGACTCATGAAAAACAATCGTAGAAGTTAACTTAGGTATATAGAAGATTAGTAATAAAAATTTCAAACCAGCCCCCAGATTTAAAGGCAGGAATGCATATAAAATATACCAATATGTCTAGTAATCTGTTGATAAGGCATATTTTCAAAAGGAAGGGGAAAAAAAGACCTAAAATCTACCCCTCTGAACTCACCAGGACACAGTTGTTTATTCTTCTGATGATAGTCAATTGAACAGGATGTGCAGGAGGTTGGAATGAAATTATTCAAAAGGATTGGGTAATACAAGTTGAAAAGATTTAACTGATCTACAAACCCAAAGCCTAGAAGCAGTTCCACTTAGAAGCTAACTTTTCATTGCAGCAAAATAAATTGATCTGATCTATATGTAACTAGTAAATTTAAATAAAGAATATGGGGTCTTAGAAAAATTGTTCACTTTCCCCCTCCTACCGTTCAATCCAGCTCTAAATAAGAGGTTCATTTATTGTATGTTTTTATCTCTTGTTACTGATTACTTCTTGTTAAATATTTTATTAAATAACCAACAGAGCTGAAAAAAATGCTTAGATAACAGATCTGTCTAATAGCATTAATTGTTTATCACCCCTGATCTTCCAAATGCTTTTTACAACTTGTAATAACCAATCTCCAAAACTTAAACTGAGGTATTATTTATTTTGGATGAAAGGAAATGGAGAGATGAATGTTCCCAGATTACTTTATTTTTTATTTTGTTTTTGTTTTCCACAGACTCATGGAGCTGGCCATTGGCAAGGCCACATCATGCCCCACTTGAACATGTTTTGTCTTGAATCAGATACTCAAGCATGCATGGAAGGCTCGTATTTCACCCAGTGATCACTTGCCCAGTGGTCTGTGGTAATTTAGCAAGTACTTAGCAAAGACCTTAATTGTTTCAACATTCTGGTTATTCTTTGGGACAGTAGCCAGTAAGCAGCGTAAGGTGCTGAACAAAGAACAGTTTTGTTGCTCTTGGGGAGCATGAATTCAAGGCTAATAGACAGAAAGTAGAGCGATGCCTCCAAAAGCAAGACAGTTTGCAGGACACTGAACAGAGGACAGTTCTCCCAAAGCTAGTTACAGCTGGGCAGTTGTTCCTGGGCACGTTGCTGGCTTGCAGAACTGATCAGAAATGGTACTTCTATCCCACAGGAATGCTGGCAGCTTCAAACCCAGCTGAATTTGAGACTGGGTTTTTTAAAATTTTTTTCAAAAATGTTTTGAGATAAAAAAACCAACAAAACCAAGCTAAACCAAAACCCAAAAAGGTTGGAAAGAGTAACTCTTTTATTTTTTTCAAATTTAAAAAACATATTGCTTTTATTTTACTTTTATTTTACTTTCATTATTTTACTCTTTTTTTTGATATCTCGAAAGCATGACTAATACCTGGCAGTTGCCTTCTGTTTCCTAATTTTGGATCATACAGATCATAAAAAATTTCTAGTTGTGAAGACCTTCACACAACCCTAATAAGAATAAAGGAGACTGTGATGCAGCTGGGCATGAAGATACTCATCCTGGCCCAGCTGAGCATAGTTCAAGAGGCCAAAGTAATGCCTAAGGCTGAAGAGCCGAGCTCCTGCTTTGGATTAAGAAAATGGGGTGGAGTTTTGAGTGCCCCGTACAAGCCAAGGAGAAGCAGTTGGTAACAGTCTGGCATGAAGGAAGGAGTTGGTGATGAGGACAGTGAGCATCTCGAATAAACTAGAAGTGGTGTTTGGTCATTCCAGGGGCCTACTTTCATATTTAATCTCAAACATTTAAGATTCTGAAATGCAGTGGGGTTTTTAAGTGAGAAATGTCACAGCCCATGACATAGTTTTCCTTGCAAAACAAAGGACAAGGCAAATATATGCTTCTATTTCCTATCTCACAAAATATGTCTCTTTTCTTAATGGGGCCCCAGGAAGCACAAACAGTGCAGAGCTGACAGTCACTACCTTCTGCAGAGCAGTTTCAGCGAGAACTAGCAACAGAGTGCCTTTGCTCTGCATCTCTCTGTCCACCACCTGCCTGCAAACTGATTCTTTCCCAAAAACTCTTATAGATTTGTTACTGAAAGGGGGAAAAAAATTGAAACTTTTAATTTCATGAGGAATTTCAAGTGAGAATCCCCATGTCTGCATCACCAACCCTGGATTCCTGCATGTACTGTGTGGAGTAAAACGTGTTAAGTGATAGTAAGTAAGGCTCAGAGCAGGGTATGGCTAGCACTTGGGGGGGATTTAATTTATTGTTCAGTGGAAAGAATGCTATTGTGCAGCGACAGCTGGTGCACTGAATGACATGCAGTGACTGCCTGACTGACTCGCAACAATAATACCCAGAGANCCTCTCCTCTCCTCTCCTCTCCTCTCCTCTCCTCGGTTGATCAAACTACAGAACCAGTGAATATGAACAGGCAGAATGAGTGCATGCTTCAGGCTGCAGGATGGTTGGCAAGTTTATGCTTGAAATTCCTTTCCACAGAGACATTTTTGCTACCTAAGTGCATGTATCTGGAATATTTAGGTATCATCTTATGTCAGAAAGCTACTATTGTTCTTTACACAGTTTGTAAAAGGCTTAATCCTTAAACATAACTGGTTTTTATACAAGGTCATGGTGAGATAAACCAAACATCTGCATAGACTCAGATAAGTTTAATTCTCAATGGTGATAGCTAAGTAAGTTGAAAACCCTGAGTCTGGGATGCAAGTTGTGCTCCTTTTCTTCTGTGTGGACATGGATAGAGTACGTAAAGTTGGTTTCAAAGCAAAATTGATGAAACAATACCCATGCCCTCATTTTGCATAAATAGACTTTGCTTCTGGGCAGGTAAACAGGTATGTGTCTGATTTAGAGGTGATGCAGAGTGCTGGGATAATGAACTTCATAATATTGCTCAGAAGTTGTCAAATAACTGGGGCCTTAAAAATCCATGTGATAGGTGAGGGGAGTCAGGACCTATTGCTGCACCACTGGAATGGCTGGCAACACCGTTTCCACCTTCCTGCCGTGTGGGGCAAAAGAAGTTTATTTGTTCTGATCTGTGATGAAATGCTTGCAGAAAGATAAAAGCTGGAGCTCTTGCGCTGCAGCCAGCTTTACAGCCCAAGCATGGAAGGCACATGAGAGTGGATGCACGCCTGCACTCTAGTCCTCCCTCTCCCACGTCTGTGGAACAGTTGGGCCTTTTTACCTCCTGTGTTGAATAAAAATAAGGTGTAGAATGATCTGGCAAAGGCAGCAACCAGGGAGTTGAATGGTGAACTTTCGCAAGCTTCATTTTCATCACCAAGTCACTGCTGGGAACTGTACTGGGGGAACAGGGGATACAGGGCACTTAAAGCAAGCACATCACATATTTGGTAGAAGTACCTATTTGCAAATAATGTTAGATGCTTTTGAGGAATTCACGTGAACACCAGCCACCTTAGATGCCTTGGGGGGCTACTGTGAGTTACCTCACTGTATGTTCTGGTTTAATTTTAAGAAAAGTTTGGTCTTTCTAAAAAGCAGCAGAGTTTCCACTGTTTGGTGTCAAAAGAATATTGTGGGTTTTTTTCAGCTGGTGGAAGACATTGATTCTTAGCAGGAGAGGCATTTTGCTGCTTGCATATGCCCAGGAAAGTTGTTGCATTGTTTTAAGTAGCCAAGGAAACCGTCCTCAAAACAAACAGGAATAATTCAGGGCTCCTCCCCCATGTCTGCCAGCTGCACTTTTCTTGCCTACAGAAAATTCTTCCGTTTCTTCTGGTTTGGACTTTTGTTTTGCAAAACACACAGGTTTTGAATATGCCTCAATTACAAACTTAACAGAATTGACTGAATTTGCAGAAATTTGGTTCATTATGAAATCAACTGTGCTAAAGAATCAGTAAAAAAGAGCCATCATAGCAGCTTCACCCTGACAAATGTGACATAACTCCCAAAGAGAAAGTGATTTTACCTTGATTCTTACTACTATAATATGCAGCAAAAGTTTAGCTAATATGAAATGAAAGTTAGCCTTTAGTCTTTTGCATATATTTATGCAAACAAGTGACGTCCATTTTTTTTGATAAGGAGCTGTGAGCGTTTGACTCATGCACATATTTCTCTTGATGAACTGTAAATTTTGGTAAAATACTTTTCTACCTATTCCAGTTATTATCCACTTGTTAAACACTTCTCATTGCTCAGTAATTTTTAAGTGAGTATTGCAATTCCCTTAGGAGAGTTACATTTTCTGTCCAGCTAAACCCACACTGATTAGCATCATGCAGATATCTCAGAAAAATGCTTTTAATTGGCTTGACTCTTCCATCTGAGATACCATCTTCTCCTACACCTTCTCTTGTCTCATGCTATTCAGTAACAATATGTAACTGAGAAAGAATACCTCATTAGAGAAAGATAAACAAATGTAGATAGAAATTCAGAAGAAAATATTTCCAAGGACAGTGTATAGTGTACTATGATTTGTATTGCAGGTACCTGAGAGTTTGACAGATTATGTAGATCTACACACTTAAGGGCAGCTATACAAAATAAATTTCCCCCTCCTCTCCATGCATACCAGTGAGTAGAGTCTTCTGAGATTTGTTACTCACTGAGTAGAGTGATTTTGGCAATAGTTTTTAGATAGTGTAGGCAATTTGGCCTTTTTAGCAGAGATAGACAGAGTATAATCCAGGATTTCAGTTTCCTTTTCAAAACCTCCTCTAAGCTGTTTACAGAGCAGAGAGCAAAAACTGGTGATGGCAATGCCTGAAGGCAATCTGCTGGCCTTAAAAGCCAGGATCAATGTTTAATGTGCATGCAGCAGCAAAAGGTATTGCCTGTTTCTTATGCCATTAGGCTTTAGCAGCTGCTTTCCAGCTTGTGCAGGGTGGCACTGCAGCTGAGCTCTGTGCTGGGGGATGCAGTGTCGGTGCACTGGCCTGTCTGTGTTTTTACCTCTGAATCCCTTCTGGCAGCCCTGGCTGGCTAACACAGCTGCAGGAAGGGATTTTGGTACTTTGGTGCATTTGTCTGCTTCTCATTTCTCTTTCCAGCTATTGGATGCTGTCAGCCTATGGCAGTAGTGTCCCTCACTAGCACTCCTCTCACACCACCTTGAGACCCCCACTACTTCTGCATTATATTAGTATTACTGCAGACCATGATATGTGAGCCAAATTGAGAGGAATAATAAGTCTGGTAGAAATAAAATCTATTCTTACAGAAAAAATATTTTACCTAAATCCTGTTCAAAATCTTCAGAGACAAGGAGTTTTAGACTGCTTTTTAACATTTCTATTTAGGATTAATGAGCACAGATAGGTCCACATTACTGACTGGTGATTCAGACATGCTTCGGGTTCAGGGTGAAAGGAAAAGGCATGAGACATGATCTTTTTCATCTATGTTTTCTCATCTCTAGGTTTATTTGTAATGCATATGTTAAATGGTTGTGCAAAATTGAACTTCATGTAAATTTTTAAGTTTTCATAATGATTTAGTAATGAAAAGTATGACTGTAAATGATGCTCTGAACGTTTTCACAGAGAGATGGTAAAAACTTTAGAAGAAACTGAGCATTCTGAGTAATTTTCTCAGTTCTGTTCTTTACTTATTGCTGATCAAGCATATCTTATTGATTTTTACTTGTTCCCAAATTTCTAAATATTTTCAGCATGTGAGCCTGTGCACATGTGTGTGTCTTCCCTTATTTCTCACTCCAGTCTGAAACACAGTTCTGTGCCTGGCCAAAGCCCTGCATTCCTGCCCATATTTCCCCTCTTGGGCAGCAGGACGACCCAGAACGACCCTGGTCCTCTGGCTGGATCTGGGACTGATGCCAGTGGTGGGAGGATCCTGAGCACGGGAGTAAGTGAGGGAACTCACTTTCTGCATGCCCTCATGAAGTGCCCCACAAACTCCTAGGGGTGCCAAGCTCTCCGAAACTTTTTATTCAATGAAGGGGCAGTATTTTGGAAAGGACACATAAACTGCACTGCCAGCCACAGATTAGGAGTGTTGTATCTTCTAAGATGAACATTTGTTANCTGCACTCTAGTCCTCCCTCTCCCACGTCTGTGGAACAGTTGGGCCTTTTTACCTCCTGTGTTGAATAAAAATAAGGTGTA
Organism: Gymnorhina tibicen; assembly: GCA_013399875.1. Lineage (NCBI taxonomy): Eukaryota > Metazoa > Chordata > Aves > Passeriformes > Artamidae > Gymnorhina > Gymnorhina tibicen. The sequence continues at coordinate 67,707 of VXAZ01008686.1, read as the reverse complement.
GAATGATCTGGCAAAGGCAGCAACCAGGGAGTTGAATGGTGAACTTTCGCAAGCTTCATTTTCATCACCAAGTCACTGCTGGGAACTGTACTGGGGGAACAGGGGATACAGGGCACTTAAAGCAAGCACATCACATATTTGGTAGAAGTACCTATTTGCAAATAATGTTAGATGCTTTTGAGGAATTCACGTGAACACCAGCCACCTTAGATGCCTTGGGGGGCTACTGTGAGTTACCTCACTGTATGTTCTGGTTTAATTTTAAGAAAAGTTTGGTCTTTCTAAAAAGCAGCAGAGTTTCCACTGTTTGGTGTCAAAAGAATATTGTGGGTTTTTTTCAGCTGGTGGAAGACATTGATTCTTAGCAGGAGAGGCATTTTGCTGCTTGCATATGCCCAGGAAAGTTGTTGCATTGTTTTAAGTAGCCAAGGAAACCGTCCTCAAAACAAACAGGAATAATTCAGGGCTCCTCCCCCATGTCTGCCAGCTGCACTTTTCTTGCCTACAGAAAATTCTTCCGTTTCTTCTGGTTTGGACTTTTGTTTTGCAAAACACACAGGTTTTGAATATGCCTCAATTACAAACTTAACAGAATTGACTGAATTTGCAGAAATTTGGTTCATTATGAAATCAACTGTGCTAAAGAATCAGTAAAAAAGAGCCATCATAGCAGCTTCACCCTGACAAATGTGACATAACTCCCAAAGAGAAAGTGATTTTACCTTGATTCTTACTACTATAATATGCAGCAAAAGTTTAGCTAATATGAAATGAAAGTTAGCCTTTAGTCTTTTGCATATATTTATGCAAACAAGTGACGTCCATTTTTTTTGATAAGGAGCTGTGAGCGTTTGACTCATGCACATATTTCTCTTGATGAACTGTAAATTTTGGTAAAATACTTTTCTACCTATTCCAGTTATTATCCACTTGTTAAACACTTCTCATTGCTCAGTAATTTTTAAGTGAGTATTGCAATTCCCTTAGGAGAGTTACATTTTCTGTCCAGCTAAACCCACACTGATTAGCATCATGCAGATATCTCAGAAAAATGCTTTTAATTGGCTTGACTCTTCCATCTGAGATACCATCTTCTCCTACACCTTCTCTTGTCTCATGCTATTCAGTAACAATATGTAACTGAGAAAGAATACCTCATTAGAGAAAGATAAACAAATGTAGATAGAAATTCAGAAGAAAATATTTCCAAGGACAGTGTATAGTGTACTATGATTTGTATTGCAGGTACCTGAGAGTTTGACAGATTATGTAGATCTACACACTTAAGGGCAGCTATACAAAATAAATTTCCCCCTCCTCTCCATGCATACCAGTGAGTAGAGTCTTCTGAGATTTGTTACTCACTGAGTAGAGTGATTTTGGCAATAGTTTTTAGATAGTGTAGGCAATTTGGCCTTTTTAGCAGAGATAGACAGAGTATAATCCAGGATTTCAGTTTCCTTTTCAAAACCTCCTCTAAGCTGTTTACAGAGCAGAGAGCAAAAACTGGTGATGGCAATGCCTGAAGGCAATCTGCTGGCCTTAAAAGCCAGGATCAATGTTTAATGTGCATGCAGCAGCAAAAGGTATTGCCTGTTTCTTATGCCATTAGGCTTTAGCAGCTGCTTTCCAGCTTGTGCAGGGTGGCACTGCAGCTGAGCTCTGTGCTGGGGGATGCAGTGTCGGTGCACTGGCCTGTCTGTGTTTTTACCTCTGAATCCCTTCTGGCAGCCCTGGCTGGCTAACACAGCTGCAGGAAGGGATTTTGGTACTTTGGTGCATTTGTCTGCTTCTCATTTCTCTTTCCAGCTATTGGATGCTGTCAGCCTATGGCAGTAGTGTCCCTCACTAGCACTCCTCTCACACCACCTTGAGACCCCCACTACTTCTGCATTATATTAGTATTACTGCAGACCATGATATGTGAGCCAAATTGAGAGGAATAATAAGTCTGGTAGAAATAAAATCTATTCTTACAGAAAAAATATTTTACCTAAATCCTGTTCAAAATCTTCAGAGACAAGGAGTTTTAGACTGCTTTTTAACATTTCTATTTAGGATTAATGAGCACAGATAGGTCCACATTACTGACTGGTGATTCAGACATGCTTCGGGTTCAGGGTGAAAGGAAAAGGCATGAGACATGATCTTTTTCATCTATGTTTTCTCATCTCTAGGTTTATTTGTAATGCATATGTTAAATGGTTGTGCAAAATTGAACTTCATGTAAATTTTTAAGTTTTCATAATGATTTAGTAATGAAAAGTATGACTGTAAATGATGCTCTGAACGTTTTCACAGAGAGATGGTAAAAACTTTAGAAGAAACTGAGCATTCTGAGTAATTTTCTCAGTTCTGTTCTTTACTTATTGCTGATCAAGCATATCTTATTGATTTTTACTTGTTCCCAAATTTCTAAATATTTTCAGCATGTGAGCCTGTGCACATGTGTGTGTCTTCCCTTATTTCTCACTCCAGTCTGAAACACAGTTCTGTGCCTGGCCAAAGCCCTGCATTCCTGCCCATATTTCCCCTCTTGGGCAGCAGGACGACCCAGAACGACCCTGGTCCTCTGGCTGGATCTGGGACTGATGCCAGTGGTGGGAGGATCCTGAGCACGGGAGTAAGTGAGGGAACTCACTTTCTGCATGCCCTCATGAAGTGCCCCACAAACTCCTAGGGGTGCCAAGCTCTCCGAAACTTTTTATTCAATGAAGGGGCAGTATTTTGGAAAGGACACATAAACTGCACTGCCAGCCACAGATTAGGAGTGTTGTATCTTCTAAGATGAACATTTGTTAATGTTTAGACTTTTCTGTTAGAAATATTTCACAAAATAAAAACAATGTTTCATGGAAGCCTCTGTGGCTGCAGCTTTGTGGTCTTAGGTGGCCTAGGATTGCTGGTTTGTGAATGCCCCATCCCTCCATCTTTTACCCCTTATCATTTACAACAGCCTAGGGAGGAGGGTTACCAGGATTTACTTCTGCAGGACAGTGCTCCATGGCTTTTATAATCACCCCTACACTGTGTTCCTAGCTGTGTTTATTGCAATACACAGTGTAAGCAGGTGGCCTGCTTTGGGTTTTGCTGAAGGCTTTTCTATTCTGTGCAGAAGCTTGTAGAGAGCTGAGGAAATCTGAGCTGGGAATATTACTGGCAGTGGCTTTTACTGATATCAAAAGGCAATAAGGGTTATCTGACTGACACAGAGCTTAGATATGCTATGCACTCTGTGAAAAGTAGGATTCTGAATTTGGAAAGTTTAGTAGTATAAGACAGGATCAGTTTTGGAGACTAGAGTGAGAAGATGCACATAAAGTGGCGAGATAAACTCTTTGGGTATTTATGGGTGTAGACATAGATATTATCTGAGGGGAACTCAGTGATAACCTACTTTCTGATTCACATTTTATACTTACATCAGCTGGTCTGTGAAATTACTACTTTTGGTTTCCTTCAGCTTCCCGTGTCTCTTTGCCACTGACAGGCACTGTTACAGTTTAAATAAATCACTACAAATGAATACTCTTCACTCCCACATCTGAACTGAGAGCAAACAATATGAGCAAAATCACAAACTACTGAGTATGCACACAGGGAAAAGAATATTTCTTTTTATTGACAGAATTTTCTGCCTGTTTTGTGTCAGAGAAATAAAATGAATTTTATTATTGGAGCTTTGCTGCCTTCTAGTGGCAGAAGGTTTGTTATGGAGCCTTTGAGATGGTTGTATTACTGGGCTTTGGTTCTAGGATTAAGATAAATTCCTTCTGAGCAGATCTTTGTGATTATAGTGTACTCCAGCACCGATTTTTCTTTAAATATTTGACTTAAAGAGAACAATAAGGTAAACCTGACATTTCTTCACCAAATTTTCCCAGGCTGTATGCAATTGCTTGGTTGTTGTGGTTGTTGTTGCTGTTTTGTGGGGGTTTTTTCCGAGAAACTAAAGTGTAGGCAGGAAGGGTTCACCACTCTGATCGAGACATTTCTGATCGAGAGAAGGGAGGTGAGGAAAGAGGGGTGGCAGGTCTCTGAGACACTGAGCATCTGTGAGTAATCCTGGGCTGGTAGCCATCAGCACTTCTCAGACTGTACGTTTAGTTAGCCTTTTCAGGTTTCTCACTCAGTATTTGGGAACCGATGAACACATTAGTTATTTAAATCCTGTTCAACTGTGAACCTAGACTGTTTTCTTTAGTGTCACAAATTTGAGAATGTAGTGAGTGAAAGAAAAAACCTGGCCTGTGCCATTCTGACCTTCTACCCTTCTCCAGGTACAGTCATAATATATGTTGTATTTTACAGATTAAAAGGGACATTCCATTGTCTCCTAGAAGCCTTATTCCATGGAAGTATAAAAATATCAGTAAGAAACTAGAAAGTGAAATCTACACACAACCTTTACTAACAGAGGCAAAGAAAGATAACACTTTAGGGAGATGTGTAGTTTGATGGTATTAAAGCAGGAACTTGCAAAGCACAAGAAGCATTACTGAACATTTTTTATTCACCATGTTTACTGATTAGTTACTTTTTTCCTGTGAGGATCTTACAGATAGAAACAGTCAGGGTCTGGATAAAGATTTTTATGTTACATAGTGTGTTGTTCTTCATAAAGAAGGAATTTGTTATAGGTCTCTGAATGTTGAAATGATGCTAATGTATCTGATTCTAATATATTTGCTGACTCCTAATAAAAGTAATTTAATGACAGATTTCAATATGGCCTTCTACCATGGTATGACCACCTCTCATTCCTTATCCCACTCATGTCTTAAGGAATTCAGGCCTCTCCCAGGCAATCTTACTTTCCATGATGGCTGTGTCAACATCTTTAAGGTTTGAATCCCAGTATGGTTCCATGTTTCTGTTTTGGCTGGAGGCAAATGCTTTCCAAGGCCACAAACCAAGGTGTTTAGCTTGAGGAATGACAAAAAATGAGGAAAAGTGGGTAGGTAGAAGGAAAACCTCTTGCCATGAAACTGATAGCAGTGCAGTCTTTTGGTGCATTTTGTACATGTACTTTCTTTTGCCATTGTTCTGAGGTATAAATCCCATGGAAAAAAAAAAAAACAAAACTGATGTTAAGTATGCAGAAAAGATGAGACCACTACTACGGTGTTTGTGTGCCTGATAAAACTGTTGCAATGTAATGGACGTTTGTCCCATAAAAAAATGGTGCCGTTTGCTGTAGGGCACCTTATGTTACAGCTGCCTGGTATTTCGGGAATAAGCTCCAGTGAAGTCATTCCTGTCACACAGACATTTTAGGAGCCCAGAGAAAACATTTTTTTATCAGGCTGGATAAAATTGAGGCAGTGCTTTGGAGAGAGGGTCTCATTACCAATGATGAATCCCTTAGAATATTTACTTCTTTCCACCAAAATGAAAACAGAGTCATTTTGTTGGTTAGAACTTTATTAATCTGAATACTTTGCTGTTTACAGAAAATATTTCCTAGTAATTATAATGCCAGAAGCTGAGATGGCTTGCAGAAAGCATCTATTTTCTTTGTCTTTTTCCTAAAGCCATACTAACTTCATCAGTGTTGTAAGAGGATCACTATTTCTCAGCTGATATTATCTCAGCAATGATTTTTCTCAAGCTAGTCTTTGAAATATTGCTGACTGAATAATGTGTGATTCAGATTCCCAGAAAAAAATAAAGTGTCTTCCCAGCAATAATTACATTTCGAGGTACTGACAGGCACTGCAGAACTGTTGTGAGAACATGAGGTCAGGAAATACAGTGTCTGCTCAGCACTGTATTTTCCAGCCACCTTGCTTCCTGATCTCTCTATTCTCAGCCTCCACTATAGCTCAGCAATTTGACATCTCTGTCTGTACTTCCGGACATGTCTTTTGTAAAGCCTTCAAAGTCTCTGTGTTTTATTTGACTGAAAATATCTTTATTGTGCTGATATTTCAATGTTGAATATCTAGCTGAATTTTTAAAAAAATCTTGTCCACCCACCTTCTTACAGTAGATTTTAATTGTTTTTCCAGCCGTTATTGTATTATGGAAGTGAATTTTACAAGTTTCAGCTTGTACACGAAACACCTTGAAGTCCTAAGCAATTCATTATAACGTCTTCAAAAACTTTACTGTTCACTTTGTTTTCCTGAAAAAAAAATAGGAAATTAGCTGAAATGGATATTTCTGCATAAGATACTAATGGGAGTGTTTATGTAGGAGCAAAACAATTGAAAAGAACATTTCAGTAATTTTGGTTTCCACTAACATTTTCAGGTTTTCTTTAAAACCAAAAAAATTAAAACAACAAACAACCAAACCAACCAAACAAACAAGTCCCAAGCCTAACCAATAAAACCCATCACACACACACACAGACACAAACCCCCCAAAAGCCCAAAAAAACCAAACCACAACAATCCACAAACCCTGCAAACATTACATTTCTGACATGGAGAAAAGAGAGAAATTGACTAGCAGTGCAGTGCATCACCCTTCCGCCCACAGCCACATCTGGAAACTACAAAGGCTGAGACATGACAGGTTGGTTCTTGTTCCTAGATCTTGGGTGACTTCATGAAACTGTGGATGACCCCATGTAAGAGGATTCACTAAATCTTAAAATTGATTTATTATTTGATTAAATATCAGAGCCTAATTTAGAAACAACCTCCTTGAATAGGCTCTCTTTTGCTACAGAGATAAAAGATTGTCCTCCCTTACTTCAGTGAATCAAGGATCCCTTTTGTCATCTTAGGTATTCTAAATCTGTTCAGTTTTTTCTTTTCCTTCTACGTGGAACTGTGCCAAGAACAATGAATGTAAAACTACGTTTCCTGCGGAAATACAGAGAAGGTGGTAGACTTGCCGTCATCTTTCCTTTCCACTGCTTTACTATTACTTTCGTTGCGCTAACTTATGACTACAACTTTGGCAGTAGAAAATTTGTGAGCGATTTTATTCTTTACCTGTGTTCTTACTGATCTTAGGTCATTCCAAAATATAAATGATCTTGTTTTCTCAACGTTTAATTTATCAAAGGAAAGAAGAGGTGGCGAGCTGTACCTGTCCATGGCTCAAGCAAGGTTCTTGGTAGAACTGATGTTGCAGGTATCATGCTGCTGCAGCTCAGGCACCAACCCTGAGAGATTCTAAAGCCCCAGATTATTTGTGAGCTCATCCTGTCTCAAGTTCTGCTGCTAAGCCTTCCACAAAGTCTGTTTTCTTCCTTTCTTGTTACGCAGCTTTTCTTATTCTGCATGTTATTTCTGTGAGATAGTAGGACTGTGTTGAGATGCACTGGCTGCATGTCATACAGTGATGTAGAGAAGGTGGAGAACATAAAGCAGAAGTCTTAGACTGGTCTAAGTTCTCTGCCTGCAGTGTGAAGGGTCAGCACCGAAATCCTGATAGTATATGCTGACACTGTCAATGTACTCACCTCTGTTATTGTACTTTCTGGTTGCTTGATAGAACCTTGTTGTTGCCCTCAGTACAGTTGCTGCAAACCAGTGAATACCCAAGAGTCAGATGTTTAGTGTGTTAATTATTTAGGGCTTTTTCTGTGATACAGAAGAAGTATCCCAGCCTAATAATTCTTGAAGATAGGAAGTCAAGTGTCTGGCATATATTTCAATTCCTACGAGGTGGTCTAGAAAATGTGACTCCCATTTCTTGTCTTCCTCTTGAAGAATATGCAGAAAAATGGATACTTCTTGCTGAAACAACTTTTTTCTGTGTTAAGTTGTTCTCATTTATAAAGATGTGGCTCTCCTGGAGCTGACACCAAGAAAGGAATAGAGTGAGTAGGTTGCTTAGCATAAGAATATCCACATCTGGTACAGCTTGTCATAAAATTTCCATATCAAGCATGCTCTTGTATGGCAGACAAGCTGACATGCGTTAATACCTACCAGGTCTGCCCTGGTTGTCAAACTCCCCTGGAATGCCCAAGATATCTGATTTTCTGTAGAGATCAAGTTCTTCCACTGTCATCCAGATCAGAAATGTCTTTCACTTCTTTATCCCTTTCAATCAATTTTCATAGTCAGCTTTGGATGAAAGGAGAAATGAGATGAAGGTCAGAATCACGAGAGTGTATAGGAACTGAACTAGCATTGATTTCAGCAGGTTGAAGATGCCAAAGTACTCCCGTTCCTCCAGTTTTAAATAACATGTGGGTGCTTTGTTTCTGGGGGATGAACAATGGTCACAAGTAAAAATTTTACACCAGAAAGGCTAAATATATCGCACTAAAAAGAATGGAAAATGATGAGAAGAGTGTGTTGATGTATTGGGCTGCACTCATTTTGCTTACAAAAGTCTGCTCTGAACTCTGGAGCTTCTGGAATTTCAGTGGCAAGTAAAATTCTAGTTTTATGTTTACATTGTTTGAGTGCTGGCATGAGAATATTGGTAAAGATTTGAGAATGGAAAGTCATGTTTTTATCACTGGTAATGCTTTCTCAAAGAACAGTGTTTGACCATCAGACTTTGAATTTCCATAATCTCTTCTGAATAATTGTTCCATACTTGAGAAATCTAGACAGAACATCTTCCTTTATTTCATGCCTTCAAAATTGCTGCAGGTGACAAATTTGCTATGTGATCACCTATGAGACTGCAAATCTGTGGTATTGCAAGAGGGTGAAAAAAGATGTAAGAACCTATTTCCTCTGGCATGCATTATACCAAAGATTCCCCCTGACTTGTAGGATGTTTATTCCCTTTGCTTTTTAAAAAAGAAGTACCGATTTGTGCTTAACAGAGCTTCCAGACCTAAAGTTGTCCAAGGCAAGCCCCCACAATGCCAGGCTGTGGGTGTGGATTTGGAGAAGGGGCTCCCTAAGCACAGAAGGACAAATTGCTGAGTGGTTACATAATGGTCACATGTAGTGGTTGAATCTGCTGCCTCTACAGAGATACCAAGTGAGACAGCAAGAATTTTCAGCTTTGCCTGGTTCACCTTTTCTCCCAGATCCAGATAGGTTTGAACACTGCTGAAGGAAAAACTTCATGTAACAGTTCTGAAGGTCTTTTGAGGTCAAGTATTTGTTAAAAGAATTAGGAAAAAAACCCCAGCAAACAACAAAAACTCCCAGAACTAGCATAAAATTCTAGCTTATTGCTTATTGCTAACCGCAGACTCAAGAATTTTGCAACAGTACCTACAAGCATCACCCTGGCTTGTGAACAGTCTTCATTTCCACTTATTTGGCTAATATGGTTTTGATGTTTGGATACAGATAGATGATTTGCTGGTTGTACTGCAAGAGAAGTAGTTTGGAAGCTAGTTGGGTTTCCCCCTTCACTTCAAAATTAGTCAGCAAATGTGAGATATATAAATGACTTTAATAACTCCTTAAATGGATCCTTGTTTTTAAAGACTTTTCTTTTAACTGGCTGTGTATTTGCCCAGTATAACCTTCTTTATTGACACAAAACTGCTAACATATTTATGTTTGCCTCTGCACGTAACAATTTATACATAGATTCTGTTAAGTCCATGATGTCTGTGTTGCCAGCTCTCTATAGAGATAACATATAATACATCAGTGCAGATGGTGGACTTGGTAACAAATACCTTGGTGGGATACGTCCATGAGAGCAAATGTCATAATTCTCTAACCTGATACAGGGTTTTGTGCCGTAACATGTCAGTCATTATTTGGATTCAATTAGAGGCAATTATTAAAATTTTGACCTGAAATATAAGAATAAATATTACTTTCCTACTTGATGTGTTTTTCTTTTCAGTGGTTATTATTATTAATTTTTTATTGCACTGAAATTGCACTTCAGATAAAGGCTTATTAGTCTTTATTCTGTGTTTAAAAGAGATACTGAACTAGAATTTAATTTATTAATTTTGCCAGAATAGTACAGCACAAACTTCCTTTTGCTTTTGGGTTAATGAGTCTTCCGTAACATCTCAAGTAGCCAAATTTTAAGACTTAGTCCTTCTAGTGTTGGATTCTTTGCCACCCCAGGACATTATTTATCTTATTAGCTCTTGCCATTCAGTCTGCTCTGTATTGTGCTGAGAATGGTGAACTCACATCATTAAAGGTATGAGAACATATGCTGGGCTTTGCACAAATCAAATATCTCCCTGAATGGCTTTATCACATTGGAGGAAATCCAGAAAAATCACTCATTTTGCAGCTTACTGTCATTAACTTCTTAAAAATCTCACATTACAGAATAAGCTGACAGTTACTTCAAGTCTGTACTTCCATAGCTCTGTCGGCAGCATCTCCTTTGCTGGGTGGGCAAGGATGGGCAAGGACTGCTGACTGCACTTGTGTCCTGGGTTACAGTGTATTCTATTACCATGAGCTGTTGAAACCAGGTGTAGCAATGTTCCTTGCCTCCTCCCTCCGGACTATCTCCTGTTAATGGGCCCATCAGTGCCTTGCCCCATGACTCACCATCCCATCGTGAGATGCTCTGCCCAGGGGGAAGGAGCCAAGCATTCCCACCTGGATAAAATCTGGGGTCTGGAACAGCACAGGCAGCCTTACCTGCTCGGATCCCAGAGGACAAGAGCTACACAACCACCACTGGACTTTCTGAGGAGGACCAGACCTTTTCTACAAGATCACCGCTTCAACAGGACCACTTCAAAGAGAACTGCGGCTACCGCTGAATCGGACTGCTACCAACACCCTGCCAGGCAGGGTGCCGGGTTGTACCCCTGACTCTGTCAGGTTAAACCAGTGTCTCTCTATTATTGCTTTGTTTTTTATATATATATATATATACGTATATATGTATGTTAGTAAAAAACCTGTTATTCCTATTCCTCATATCTTTGCCTGAAAGCCCCTTAATTTCAAATTATAATAATTCGGAGGGAAGGGGGTTGTATTTTCCATTCCAAGAGGGGCTCCTGCCTTCCTCAGCAGACACCTGTCTTTCAAACCAAGACAACCTGCAAGCACAGCCCTCTGTTCATGGCTGTGGTAGATCCAGGCGGAGCGAACCCACCGGTGGAGGTGTGCTAGTGAGCAAGTGCGATGTGCCGTGTTGAGGCAAGACCGTCCTGACAGCGGGCCTGTGTCGGGCCCCTGGGGCACCAGCCAGCTCCAATGGCTCCAGCCCTGCTCAGCCCGTGGGCCAGAGCCCAGCCACGCAGGGTGTCCGGGGCAGGACGTGCCCTCTCCAGGCTAGCAGAGCTCTCCACCTCCCGAGGCCACGCACCGGTTCCTGCCTGAGCCAGGCGGTGTGTGTGGGGCGGCACGGGGCTGCGTGTGGGGTACGGGCTGGGCCGGGCCTGGGCAGGAGGCGCTGCTGCGGGACCCTCGGGAGGGCTCCCGCGGAGCTGCACTGGATAAGGTGTGAGGTGCCCGCGCTGCCTCTGAGCCTGGTGTTGTTTGGTGTAGAGCCACCGGGTGTCAGCACAGGAGCCGCACACCCCTGCCTGGGGTGGAGGTGGCGGCTTTGCTTTCGCAGTGAGTTTTGCGTGTGCCGTGGTTAAATGCCGCTGACACCACCTGGCTGCAAGGCCACGGTCCGTCAAAACGATAGTCCCAGGCGGACTGCTGCTTCTGCTCTTGGCAAGTCTCCAACTTAGCATCAACTGCTGACTATTTATTTATTTATTTATTTAAATTATCATTTAAAAAAAATTTTCTAGAGAGCATCAGCTCTCCAGAAAAATGGTCAGGATCCTAGCAGCAGGGATGTTTTTCTCCCCATGAGTTCTCCCTGTTGCTCAAAATGAGGTGTTTTTCTCACCTGAGTCAAACTGACAACATAAATATGAGTACGTATGCCTGTGCAATTCCTCTTCTGTTAGATTGTCAGTCACACCAATTCCATGCTGTCACATGGGAGAAAAGTTTACTTCTTTCCCTGCTCACATTTTGGCTGGAAATGAAGCCTCTTATTAAAGGAGATAATAAGTCAGGATTTATCTTGCCCTTGTGAGCTGCTTTATTTTTTTTTTTTTACCCTCTGCTTTACAAAAACAGTTAAACTGATTCTTTACTTACTTAAGCATTGAAGATGGCAGTATATGCCACAGGTATGTGGAAAGCCAGTTCAATTAATCAGGTGATCTGGCCACAGAAACTTTGAAAATGCAGATAGCATGCAAAATAGTGTTGCCTGTATGGGGGCAAAAATCTACTCATTTTGTCAAACTTGTTTTTGTTCCGTATTTAGATATTTAGGCTTATTAAGCTAAAACTGGGCCCCATATAGCCTTCAGCCTTTCCCTTCCCTCTCTGACTTTAGTGGGCACCTGGCATCCAGCCAGGGTCAATGCACCACACCTGAAAATGTGTCTGTGTGTGTGAGCCAGACTGCATAATGTACTTTGGGGAAATATTTTTACAATTAACTAGAATCATTGTAAAGGTTCTTATTCTGAGGCTGCCACTTTTATGATGTTCTTAGGCTTTTCTAACTTAAAAAGGCAGAATGGGACAGCAGGTGTCACTATAATAGCAGCAAAAGCAGGAAGAGTAAAATCTATATCTTTCTTACCACGTTATTTTGGCTTTATACAGTTTTCATCAGAGAAAAGGATCAAGGGCAGCTTGATGTTTGCCCTGGTCTCCTGAGAGTAGGTTTATTGAAAACCAGCTCAGCTTATGTCAGTATTTAGAAATATGAAGAGGGTTTGGGAGACTTTTAACACTGAGAGATAAAGGATACAATTATTTTCCTTGTGGAATAGCAAAGAGACAGGAAGAGGTATTACCTTTTGGAAATACCCTTTTGCACCTTCTGATTTTTATTCAAACCCAGGAGTTTTCAGTAAAATTAAAGTGAAAATACTGAAAAAAGGTTATAAATATTAAGTTCTGTATTTCTAACAGAGGGCCTAGGCCTACTAGTCCCTAGCTTTGTAAGGAGACATGTAAATCAATGTGATATTCAAACTTAGTGGGCTCACTGGAGCTGTCCTGCCATTAAAACCTTGCCAGTGAGTCTCACTTTGAGACTCAACCATTCCACTTTCAGTATTCATTAAATGAAAAAATCTGTGTCTGCTATATGGCTCCTGCGGGGTACTGAATTCCACAGACTGCAGCTGAAGAGAGTATCTACCTATGAAGAGAATTTTGAAGTGGAATATAATACTTACTGAAATACAGATTATCCAGTAAACACAGAAAACGACCAGATGAAACTTTAGATTTCAAATACCTGTGTCTTAAAGAGAGATTAAATATATCTACATTTACTGTAAAGCCTTAATGTGTAAAAAGTTGCAAAAATGGATAACAGTGAATACTCCTCTATTCTTTATTTTAGGTTAAAGGATAGGTCTGCCCATTCTTGAGTTTCAAAACACTCTCACTAACATTGAGCTGAGGAACACCTTCAGGAGTATTCCCGTTCTTCTGAAGTTCAGGCAGTGGGATAGCATGTAACCTGTCAAACACGTGTACTTGTAGTTTTATGAAAGTACTGCTCTCTTCTTACCACTCCAGAATGGGTGTCACTCCATTCCAGCACGGCATATCTTGTGCTCTGAAATGGTATGCCTCTGTATGGGACTTGTTTGCACTCCTACTATCCACATTTCCAGTGGGTTTTGTTTACTCCAGCCATCTTGGAGGAACAGATGAAAAATTTTCAAGAATTGTATCACTATGAAGAGAACACAGAAAAAACTGGCAACCTGGGCCCTAAAGCCCTATAACCTTCACATTTCAAAGGGCACTTAAATATGGTCTTACAACTCAATACTGTGCTAGGAAATAAAACACTTCCCAGTGCATAGTAAAGGATATCAATGAACCTAGTAAAAAAATGAATCAACTGAAATCACAGACAGCCTTTCCTAATGTCCCTAAGCTTCCCTTTAGTAATATATATTCTTTATACAAATTAGCTGCTGAGAATTTTAGGAAAAAAATAGTTTCATAACCAGAGCTGTATGAAAGGGAGGACAGAGAAACCAGATTAAAACCCGACAAGTAGAATTCAGGTGAGATCTGAAATGACATAAATCATACCCTAAAGTTCAGAAGAGCTGAGTTATGCCTTTTTAATGCTGTGTCTTCATGCTGCTAGCCAAGACACAGCCTAAACCCTTGTGGGAGAAAGTGTTTCCACAAGGCTTTGACTATCTCTGAGAGCATTTATTACCTGCTGCATTACGAGGGATTTGGTTTAAAATTTCAGTGGTTAAGACACATCCAGGTTAAGACAGATACAGGTCAGTGACAATTACCAGTTTTAAAAGTGGTCTGAACAGCCACAGTTATTAAGTGTGGATTTCAAGTCACAATTTCAGGTCATTCTGATGCTGCAAAGAGTCTCTGCTCAAAGGAACAGACCTGACTCCTAATCTGGGTCCATATAATTTTTTTATACCAATGCCCGTCACAGGATTGGATGGAAAAGATTACACTGCTGAAAGTATTTTTAAAAATAATTTTAAAACTAGCAATTAGATTAGAAACTGCTAGTGACAAACGCTGAGCAAAATTTGTGTATGTGATACTTCATTTGCATATAGGATCAAGGACTTCAACAGAAAATAACACACTGCTGTGTTTCTCTCAGGTTTTAGCTTTCTGTGAACTCCTTTTTAAACTTCTGAAGTTTTTATATCCTTAAAGTCTAACCTTCCTTTTAATGGAGTTACCAGCTTGGGATTTAGCTGTAATTTGTCAAGTGTTTCAGACGAACTTGGTTTTAATCCAGACACACCATGTCTTTCATAATCAGGCAAGTTATTATAAGCTATTGTCTTCATTTTCTTGCTGAAGAGGTACTGTGTGGGCAATATCTGTTGTGTGCTTCAACAGACAGCCTAACACTACCTGGAATAAAACTTGTCAAGGAAAAAATGTGTTTTTCTAACAGCAACAAGGAAATATGGGTTAGAATAAAGAAATCTGCTGTGCTGTTCTAAATAAAGATAATGTTTTGCTGAAAACGTTTTCCGATTGAGGGGGGAAAAGTTGAGAGATCATCTCATTTCCACATTTTTAAAAAAATAAAAAAGACTTTGTGTTTCTTCATTTTTATTGGCTCAAATTGTACAGGAAGCACACTAGTTACAACTAGGAAACAATTAATGAGTTAATGAGCTCTGAGTCTAGATTATGTGTGGCTCAGCTTAAACTGAGGTTCATGTTGAGGGGTAGGACCCCAGGAGAGGCTTGTTTGTGAGGTGGGCTTGTTCAGGATGGCCCTGGGATGGAGCAGTTTTATATTAAAGAGGCATCTTTGGATCTTATTTCCCTGACAGAATAGTCAAGGAATTTTGATGGGCTAGCATTGCATAAGACTGTGGAAGTTCCTGGGCTGAAACTCTGCAAGAAGTGACCTCAGTCACAGCAAACACTCAGCTGCAGAGTGAGAACCAGCAAGAATACTTCAAAAGAAATTTAAGTATAATGAAAACTAAGGTCTTTTCCTTGCTGTGGAAAGGATTAAACATGGGGAGTTGTGTGAGTGTAATGAGAACCAAATGTTTGCCAGTAACTACACAAGGTTGCTTCAGTATCAATAGTTGTGTAAGCATTGCATATCCTATGAAAGCATGCAACAAGCCAAAGCTGCTGTTGTCGTAAAGGAAAATCTTTATTTCTTGGTGACCAATTGATAAGAACATCTTCAGAATACAATCTCAGTCTCCTCCTTGGCTCTGTGTCCTTATACCCTTGAGTATCTCCAAACAAATCATGTATTTTATCATCTCCCTTAATACATGCATTGTGTATACTATAATTTCCTTGGATGGTAATGCATTATCTTGGTTTGTCATGGTTTATCTTTGGTTCCCCACTTTTTCCTGCTTTAAATTCTGTGTAAGATCACTGTGCAATCTACCAATTCCTTTAAAGCAACAAAAATCTACAGACTTTGAAGACCAATTAATTAGTACATGGTGATGTTAAGGAGAATGTAGCTTTCCAGAAGATTGCACTAACTTCACAATTCAGTAAACCAATCTGTAACGGTAATATGAGAGAAATAGGTGCAGAGATCTGTGGAAGAAGAAGAAGACAATCACAGTGAATACCTGAATATGGATAATTAAGTGAAACTCTGTAATGTGAAATAGTTGTTGCAAATTACTATGTGTAACTTACTTGTTCTCAATATACTTGTAAACATGAGTCCGTCTTCCTTCGGCAAAAAAGTAATTGATTGAAGCTCTGCAAAAATCTGCAAAAATTTGCAAAAATGGAGAAGGAATGCTGGGGACCTAATAGTTCTGAGGCTTGTGAAATAGTCTTCACTTTGATCTGCATCAAAGCTGCTGCTTCAAAGTTATTTCTAAAGGACAGAGACCGAAAATGGAAAAGGAAGGGAAAGTAGTGCATGAGCCTAATGTATTAAAGAGTCTCTGTTCTTCTGATTGCTTGGTTTCTGTGCTGCAGTGAATGCAAGATGAGAAACAGGGAGTAAATGATCTGTAATTAAGTAGCAATGGTAACGATGCATTTGATCTGGCTGTTTGTATGTTAATCTGTTAGACTGTTGGCCGTGGAATCTACCCAGAGGAATACTAGGAATATTCTCTTTGAGGAGTAGAAAAAGAAGAGAAATGGAGGAAAAAGGAGAATAGTCAAGGAGGAAATATTAATCGAAACAAGAATCTATGATAAACATCAGTGTTAGAATGTTTTTCATGTGATATGACATCTGGTGTTTATTTAACATATGAACTCCTATAAAGACACAGTTTTTACAAGAAAGATTTCATACTATTAACACAACTTTATTCAGTGGGCTTAGTTGTCATGATTTAACATAATTTACAGGGTATTTATTTCGATGTAAGCAAGATTCTGCTTTAGTCAGGTTTGACCAAATTATAAGTACTTCTTAGGTTTCCTAAATAATTTGTAGACATGTTGTCTAAGAAAATAAGTACAAAGGAAGTGATATTAAGCTGCTTCTCTACCTATCTGATTTGCTTCCCAATGCTGCCTGAAAAGCTTGGGTGGTTACTACAAATGAGCAGAAGGCCATCTGCATAGTGTTTCTGCCTTCTTACCCAAAACTTAAAAGAAAAAAACAAAATGAAGGTCTGCTGAAGTGTTCAGGCAGGAAGAATTACTCCCATTTCCTATGCGATTATCTGTTATGTGTAGAGGTTCTGTGTCAAAGTTTGCAATAAAAATGACAATATGAACAGAGTATAAATTTGTATGTTTTTCCTATTACCAAAAGAAAAATTATATAGAAACTGATTTAAAGAATCAGTAGTATTTTGAAATTATGTTGTCCAACCTCATCATATTTCTAAAATTTGAAGCTGTTATGATCCAATTATTACTATTATTATTAAGGTTCTTTAGAAATTCCTCTGCCCAAATTAAGGTGCAAATGAGACCATATGCCAGTGNGAAAGCATAGGATCCGATGGGTATATACGCTCAGGCCAGGGAAGCATGTCCGGGCCTGTCCCCCTGCAGGGGGGGGCAGTCTCTTACAGCAGCCTCTGGGTCTGTTGCATCCCGTGCAGTCCTGTGGGGCAAAGCCTCTCACGTGGATGTCCCGTGGGCTTGGGGGTTCCACAGCTGGGCCAGTTTGTGTAATCGGAGGATGGCTGTTTATTGTCTCCCACCAGAGGTTACACCATGCACCCAAAAACCTCCTCCTCCCCCCTCGGCTGGGGGGAGGCTGTGTAAACCTGGCTTCTGTGAGCTGTGCTCTTCCCCCCACCCCAAACTCAGCTGGGATGGCAGCTGGAGGCTTTGGTCTGTCGTGGATGCATACCTTTCCTTCAGCCTGAGGTGACTGAACAATGGGTTTCCTTTAATCTAATCAGCATTTCAATTTACAGTCCAAAGTTACCAAGTCCACCCCATGAGTTTTTAAGGAGGTTTCTGTGGCTGTAGCTTCTTTTATATCAGTGTTTGAGGCATAAACTATTTTCAGTCTCTGACAGAAGCGCAGAAGTCTATAAACAGAAAATTGCTGACCTGTCTTAAAAACACAGACTAATTATTATAGATGTTTTCTATTATTTTTTGAAGCAATTATGGCAGTTGAATATCCTTCTTCATGTTTTGTGCATGCAAAAAATTGGTACAAGCTCACTTGTGAAGAAAAACCAGTGACATCCAGATCACCTGTAGAAGCCAGGATTTTATTAAGTCTGTGGAAAATATATAGAAATTAATAAAGGTAAGGAATAGTGTAAATGGAAGAAAATAATTACAGGCTTTGTTGCCAAGAATGAACTTTTGCAGAATCTAGAGTCAAAAATGGAACCAAATTTTGTATCTATCTGAATACATATTTAAATATAGTGCATAATGAGACAAATGTAAATCTCCCAGTTATTTTTAGTAGCTCTTTGTAATGAAGAGTAAGAAGTAACCTTTGTACCAATAATATCACTGTGAGATTTACCTTTGATTTCAGGTAATTGAAGAGAGCAATAGATAAGCACATATATCTCATTAGCCAAGGAACCATCATAACAGCACTAACAATGCACTTAGCTTTGTGTTTTATAAAGAATGAGTGTAAAGGGGAATCAGGTTTGTGGTTTAAATGAAATACTTTGTGATAGATGTTTGCTTTTGTCTTGTAAAAATGGATTCATCTTTATGGAGACGTTTGAAATACGAAATATAAGTAAATAAGATAAATAAATCAGGTTTAAGCATCATCCTTTGGGGATCTTTTTCTTGTAATATATGATTTGAATCAAGAAAATCCACAGCTGTCTAGATGTTTGGATCATTCTTTGTATAAACTGAGTAAAGAACTGAGATGAAAAAAAGCCTAACTATTGAAGACTGCTTTCAGATCTTCCTAGTGCCTCAAGGGTGAAACTTTTTTTCATGAATGATAAGTCCCTTTTCCAGCTGCATGTATGTAGTTTACCCACATACCAGATGGCGTGATATCAGATGGTGGTGATTTAGGGCATAAACACGTCTTTCATCCTGAGTCAAATAACTCATTGCAACAATCATTTTTGCCTAACCTAAAATAATATCCAGGGAGTCTGCATACAATTCTCTATCTGAGTTTGGGACTTCACTATTTCCTGGCCTGTGGTAGGTTTATATTCTTCTCGATTTGCAATATGCTGAAACACCGTCACTAAATGAGTCTTGTTCTAGTAAAAGTGTCTGTACACTCAATCTTTTTCACTAGCCAAAATAAAAAACTTAATTTCAGAAACTCATGGAAAAGCTTGACTTTTTAAAGACAGAGCAAATTCAGCGATGTCGTATTTCAATTTTGTTTTATCCTTTCCTTCCATAAAGGTCTAGTGGTTGTTGACTGATGACCTGAATTCAGCAGGTCATTTATCCAGGAATTTCTTCCTTATCTTGCCCTCTATGCTTTGTTGCTGTCGTGGGTGAAGTGGTGATTGGTGACTTGCTGGGCTGCAGCAACTGTGCAGTGTTAAATTTCAAACCTCTGGTCTCTTGCCTGCACCCACCTTACTCCCAAGATGGGCCAGACACAGGCAAGAATGGTTGGAAAATGAGCCTGTTTTATTAATGTGTCCTCAGCAAAGATGTTTTCCCAAAATGGGTTCTTTCACCCCATGTGCAAGTAGTCAATCCCCTCACAGAGTCGATATACTTGCTTTATTTGCAGTGCTGCACGGGAAGGGGTGCTGGGTGGCTAATCTGTAAAGCCAGCACAATGACTATCATAACTTTTCATTGTGTTTATACATTTTGGCAAAGGCAGTAATGTTCATTGACTACAAGTTATGTGGTTCTCTTATTAATTAGTATTCTATATTCTATTGGTTAAAAGATTCCCTCGCTTCTTGTACTAATTAATCTTCATGCTCAGAGTTGGTGGTTTTCTTGGGTCAATAGGCTGTGAGTAAGCAGTTGTGATCTCCTCCTGCTAGAATTATCTTTTACCCATATCAGCTGATATCATCACAGTTGCTGAGTTGGCTTTATGACTTTCTTCCTCACCTTGGGAGTTCTGCCTGTAAATTCTACATTCACTGTGTCCACTATCAGTAAGTAGTACACCCTTCTCCCCAAGCTTTGTCAGCCTCACCTTAGGTATGAGACCACCTGAAGTGTGTCCAGCCCTAAATCGTAGCCAGGTAATTCTACTGACAGTAATTTATCTTTCTAACACCTGGGGACATCAAACCCCACCGTGTTGCTCCCTCAGGACACCGTGCAGGCTCCAGGCCAGCTGCCATCTCCAGGGCCTAGCCTGGTGCTGGCAGTGGGCACTAATCTTCCAGCTGTCCTGCCATGCAGGAGAACAGGAACAGCCTGCGTAGAGCCCAGAGCACCTGCCTGGAGCATGAGGGTCATTGCTTGTGGAGAGCCTGCTGCTCACTGAGGACATGGGCTTCCAGCTGGTGGGCAAGGGGTTGGGGGAACCACACGGCCTGTGTGGGCCAGGGGAAAAGTGCTGCACAACTGCAGCCAGAGGAGAGGAGTGAGAACACGCGACAGCAGTAGCCCTGCAGACACCAAGGTCAGTGCAGAGGGAGCGGCAGGAGCTGCTCCAGGCACCAGAGCTGAGATTCCCCTGCAGCCCGTGGTGCAGCCCAAGGTGAGGCAGCTGTGCCCCTATGGCCTGTGGGAATCCACAGTGAAGCAGAGATCCACCTGCAATCTGTGGAGGACTCCATTGCTGGAGCAGGTGGATGCACAAAGAGGGATGTGACCATGTGGGAAGCTCATGCTGGAGCAGACTCCTGGCAGGACCTGTGGCCCAATGGAGAGAGAAGCCTATGCTGGAGCAGGTCTGCTGGCAGGACTTGTGACCCCATGGGGGACCTGCACTAGAACAGTTTGTTCCTGAACGATGGCACCCCGTGGAAAGGATCCACACTGGAGCAGCTGTGAAGAACTTCAGCCCAATGGAAGGACTTACATTGAAGAAGTTCGCGGAGAGGACTGTTGTGGGAGACACTGCATACTGGAGCAGGGGAAGAGGAAGGGAAAGAAGGAGCAGCGGAGAAAACATGAACTGACCACAACTCCCATTTCTGTCCCCCTGTGGTCAGAAGAGGTAGAGAATTGGGAGTGAAGTTGAGCCAGGGAAGAAGGGAGGGTTGGTGAAAGGTGTTTAAAATTTGGGGTTTTTTTCTCGTTATCCTTCTCTGATCTGATTTGCAAAAATTCAGTTAATTTCTCTTCTTCAAAATAGAAGAGCCTGTTTTGCCCATGATGGTAATTAGTGATCCATCCCTGGTTTTTTCTCAACTTCTAAGCCTTTCATTATGTTTTCTCTCTCCTGCCCAGCTGAGGAGGGGTGGTAGGGCAGCTTTGGTGGGCACCTGGTGTCCAACAAGGGCCACTACAGTGTCCTTTGGTTTGATGCACAAATTTCATGCATTAGCATAATTAATGAAAAAATAAATAGCTATTTGTTTTGTTGTACGCTTCATCCTGAATGTAAATCTCTCCCTGGAGGCTATTATTTTTGCTTATGGGTGTGTGTCTATTCTTTCCTGTGCCTGCAGTTCCTCAGGGACAACCTTTAGTGTAACAGAAAGCCCAGTCCCACAGAGCTGTCCCCTTCTCTATCTTAGCTCATTTTATGATCAGAATATTGATTTAATGGGTAGTTCCCAAGAGTTCAAGCAGTGCCAGTGAGCTAGTGTGTATCTGCATATTTGTTTTACCTTTTAACCAAACTTAGTGACATTACTAACAATGTAGTATCTCCTTTGAAATATCAGAACAATAGCAAGAATTTAAATTCACACACTCGAATTTGACCATCTCTTAGAATATTCAACAGTAATATCTTTGTATTATGCAAAAGATGCTATTAAAATGTCAATATTTGTTAGAACTACCCAGTGTAGCAGTGCAGGTACTGCTTTCTCATTTCTATCCTTTCGTTAAACATTTTGGAGCAGCTCTGGGTAGCTCAAAATAGTGGGGTATCTGTTAAGAATGGGCAGAATAGTGGATAAGAAAGATGTTGACATGAGTGTTACTGTCCTCTGATACAACTGTGAACAGGTTCCTTTGAACAGACAGTGATAGATTTCCTTCTGCCAGCTGACATAACATCCTTTATCAATAAAGATAAGTGCTCTGAGTCTAAAAAATAACATCTAGTTTCCCATCCTACTCGAAAACTAAGAGACTGGTACTCATTCTAGATATCTTTCTGTTGTTGTTCTCACTATTCTCAGCAACATATGCATCAGAGTCTCTTCCACAGATAAACAAACTGAGGCTCAGAGATAGAATTCAGCCAGTCAGATTGTAATTTATTTATAGAGATGACTAAAGAGCAAAATAATACAATCTGTTATTGGTAGTAATTTTTGGATTAGCAATTCAGTGATTATTTTGTTTTAAGTTATTCCTTCCATTATGTAAAAGTTCCAAGGCAACAATCTCCGAAAAAGTGAGTTAGCTTTTTTCCTATTTGCAGTAGTGCTAATCTTATCTGGAGCACTGGAAAGGGTTGAAATCTTCCTTAGAGAAAATAAAATCTGACTTATGTGATTTAATATTCCTTGATGTGTGCAGTCATTTGAATTTTCATACTAGTGAGACATTGTGCCATAAACCATAGCCGCCTTTAGACAAAAATGAGCAGATTCAGTTCACTGAAGTAATTTTCATAAGTCAAGGTGCAGTTCCTTAAAGTTTGATGTCCTGGGATAGTTATAAACTTGGTTCTGCAAGGTCAGCTGTTACTGATGCAATGCAGGTTTGGTTGACTTTCATTATGAAGAGTTCTTTTCCACAAGCATATTGCAGTTGGGGTTTTTAACTGATAAACTACTGGAGTGTGGGGACTTTGGTCTTTTGGGGGTGGTTTTTAGCCCCTTTTCTTCTGGAGAAGTAAGGGGAAAATGGAGTGTTCTATATGAAGAGAAAAAATGGTATTTGCTGCAGTAAGTATGGTTTATAGGAAATACCTATATGGTTAGGCAGATTCAGGAGTCAGATCCTACCTGCTAATCATTCTTGGTTCTCACTGTAGGCTCACTTACATGGAGCTGGTAAGCCAGAGCTTTTGAGCTTTTGTGTTGCTGCAGTAAGGTCAAATTCAATTCCTCAGTAGTAACTGTGTGCAAGGCTGTGTACCTTCGGTGTCCTGCACTGACACTGCTGAGGAAGGTATCAGAGGGTAGAAAGAGAGACAGGGATCAAAACAGTAGGTCTCTTTTCTCCTTTCTTCTTTTCTTCCCTTTTGCAGCCTTCAGCATCTTTCAACCCCTTGGAATAATCATGCAGTAAGGATTTATTCAATGTTTTTAACTCTATTTTCCTTGCAATAAACCTCCCTGCATTTACTACCAAGGCAGTGAGATCCTTTGGACCTCAGATACTCCTTGCCATCAAGGTATAAATGTTTGTAACTTGGGGAGTGGTGGGAGAGGTTGTTGTTGCTGGGATGGGATATGTGGTGGTTCAATCCTGGGTACACAGATCCTTTCACACAGATAACTAATAGATTTCACTTCCATGAGATGAGCATTATGAAACTGAACCTATTTGATGGTGATATTTTCCTCCTGCAAAAACTCTGTGGAGAATATATGGTCTGGTTAATAGTGAAGTAAAAGAATCAGTGAAGAACTAAGAAAAAGTTCCAAAAGACATACCACATAGGAGATTATCCCTTTTGTTTTGCTCTTTTGTTTTTAGCAACAAAAAACCTCTTATTTAAGAGAGGCTAAATAAATTGGTAATGGGTAGTATCCACACACATAGGCATACACCACAGGTTTGGGGAAGGTGCCCAGTGGAAAAGGGCCTGGGGGTGCTGGTCGACAGTGGCTGAACAGGAGCCAGCTGTGCCCAGGTGGCCAGGAAGGCCAGTGGCATCTTGGCTTGTACCAGCAACAGTGTGTCCAGCAGAACCAGGGCAGTGATTTTCCCCCTGTACTCAGCACTGGTGAGGCCACACCTCAAATCCTGTGTCCAGTTCTAGGCCCCTGAGTTCAAGGAGTACTTTAAGGTGCTGGAGTGTGTCCAGAGAAGAGCAGTGGAGCTGGTGAAGGGTCTGGAGCACAAGTCCTGTGAGGAGCAGCTGAGGGAGCTGGGGGTGTTTAGCCTGGGGAAAAGGAGGCTTAGGGGTGACCTTATCACTCTCTACAACTGCCTGAAAGGAGGGTGCAGCCAGGTGGGGGTCAGCCTCTTCTCCCAAGTAAGGAGTGATAGGATGAAAGGAAATGGCCTCAAGTTGTACCAGGGAATGTTTAGATTGGATATCAGGAAAATTTTCTTCGCTGAAAGGGTTGTCAAGCATTGGAACAGGCTTTCCAGGGAAGTAGTGGAATCACCATCTCTGAAAATGTGCAAAACCCATGCAAATGTGGTGCTTAGGGACATGATTAAGTGGTGGTCCTGGTAGTGCTGGGTTAATGGCTGGACTTGATCTTGGAGGTAGTAACCTAAGTTACCCTATGATTCTACATAGGAAAGTAGGTTTGATTCCCTTGTCTGCAAAGATAGATATTCTTCCAGAAAGTAACTCGTAATGGTATCCTAATTTAGGTGTTCTGCATCAATTTCAGGGAGAACTTTGCTTCTCATAAACTTAAGTCTCCCAGCTAACACCTAATAGACATTCTCATGCCAGCATGCATGCACCATGTGACACCCACCTCTGAGGCAGGGCAACTGAGATTCTTGTTAATAGATCCCTTGGGGTGGTTGCAGTGAAATGACAGGTTTATATAGGAAGCAGGTTTATTTTAAATCAATTTGGTTGCAAAGGAAGGGAGGCATATAGCTGTCTTGGCCATTTCCATAAAAAAATATAATGAAGAAAACATATGAGGAAAAGACAGAAAGAGATGGAAAGAACAAGAGTAGATAGGGGAGAGGAAAGGTATCACCACCTGTAGATCCAGAGCCAAGAGCTGATAGTTGCGATTTCGATTTTCATGTTTGGAGTGATGGTTGCAGTCTTGATCCACTGTGGGTGGGGGTGATGGCACCACAACAAAGAGGTTGGTGGATTATATACATCCACACCTACCGGGAACACCCTGACACTTCCGTGGTGGGGGGGAGCTTTACACCGTCGGATGCAGTTGTGCCAGTCAGAAGGGTGGAAATACCTTCAGGCTTACCTGTGAGTCCAGGATACTTCATGTAGGGCAGGGAGTAGTTTTACATTGCCAGCCTTATTGGGAGGGAGGAAGCTGGCAGGATAAAAAGCATTACCCCACCTTTGCAGGATCTGCTTTATACCAGCCTTTCCTCTTATCTAGCTTGAAAATCCTTTTTTTAAGACATTAGTCCTGGGTCATCCGGGAAACAATAGATCGCAGGACTCACCAAGCACATCAAAGTAAAGTTATGTAGATCACACACCCACACCACACTGACAAAATTCACTCATAATTCACTCATAATGATAACTTGAAGCAAAATCGGCTGAGAATTACACTGCAGTTCATGGACATACAGGATCAATAAAATACCACACTACCCCCCCCCCCAAAAAAAATCACTCCAAACACAATACAAAAAAGCAAATTACATACTGAATACCTTTATTTGTCTTCTTGGAGGAAAACTATGGATTATGTAAGCACAGTAGGACCAGCACTCTTCGTTCCTGCAGTGTTATCTCTGTGGGATGGCAGAGGTTTTCCTGCCCTGATGTGTTTAATGTAATTTTTCCAGGAAAATGTTTTCATGCACTGATCAAAGAGACAAGTTATGTGTGCTACAGATGCCAACTCCCTTCTTTTTTATCATTTTAAACACAAAAAGACACAAGCTGCAGCCTGTTTAGAATGTTGCTTGCTTTTCATGTTTTCACTGTCAGGTGTCTGTAGTGTCTCAAATATGAGGGTACATGGGATGAAGGAAAAAGTAAGGCTGTTTCTCCCTGCTACATTTAACCAAACCAAAATGGGAGAGCAACTGAGTTCTCTCAGGCACTCTCAACAATGCATTGAAATTTTTCAAGCCTTAAACCAGGGTTAGCGCATCTGATTGCAGAAGGTTAACTGAAGTTTAGGAAGTTTTGCAGAAAATTTCTCCAGTAAACATAGAAAATCTTTTCAGTTTTTGGGGGTGGAGTAAAGGAAAGAGAAAGCTTTAGAATTCTAGCACAGTTTTAATACTGAGAAAAATCTAAGCTAGAGCCTATGTGATGTGTAGAGCTCTTTCAGTTTCCTTAAAGTCTTAGATGCTTGAAGCTCATTTTAAGAGTTTTCTCAGTGGTATACCCATTTTTCTTGAGCTCTGTTTCTTTCCACCCAACTCTTTGTTTTGCTCTGCTTTTAAACACAATATAGAGTGTTCTCAGGCAAAGCACACTTATGTGTGATTTCACGAGACAATTATTCTCTCAGCCCTGTGTAAATGCAGTCCATACATGCAGTTACAGCAACAAATGGCTTCAGTAGCCTTCCTAATAGCACACCAGAAACCATCGTGACAGTTCTCTGCTGCATGATGAATATCACTGTTAAGAACCCGATTCCAGTACATATTGGATTTTTAATGTGATGTCACTTTTAAAAAGCTACCAGTACCTTCTTATTACCCCAACTGTGATTAAAGCTAGTGTCAGGGAGAGGCGTATTTCCATGTACAGCTGCAGTGTCTCTAAAAAAAGATCTTTTACCATATGGGTCACCATAGATGACTTTACCTTGGAGGCTTTTTATGCACATACTTCTTTTCATCTGCTTTGGCAACCATTCTGCATTAATTGTAGAGTGGTTAGAAGGCAACGAAGGTTTGTGCTCTTCAGTTTTCAGAAGACCTATTGTCTAGGTTAAACCTAACAGTTCTTGATTGCATTCAAGAAGAAAAATTAATAATAGAGCTGAAACTTTGTAACTTTTCTAAATCAGTAGAGTGAGACACTGGTACTTATCTAATGGCTGGATTTCTGTGTTTATGATCCATATGCAATTACAAAATATACCACTGTAATGAAATCGTATCTTTTTAACAAGTAGAAGGGTTGGACCTTTCTTTTGAGTGACAGTTTTGATAAAGGGCTGATCTGACGGTGATTTGGGTTAGAAGAATGTGACAGCTGTCCGTGCAATGCTGTTACATGGACAAGAGGTGACACTATGCCAAAGGGTGCAAAGCAATTGAGGAAAAACCTACAATAAACCCACTTTTGTTTTCTTTCCCAATTAACTCCCTGCCTATGCAGAAGGTCTTGGCCTTACCTCATTTAGCAATGTTAAAAGAACAGTGAGGCAGAGAGATAAATTTTCCATATGCATGCATTGGTTGTTCATACACTGTGTGCTAATTAAAGAATGCACATGGTTTTGGCACTTCTTTTATCAAGAACCATTTTTATATGATGACTCCCATTAAAGTTTCTAGCACCTTCTTCAAAATGAGCTTTTTTTTTTCTAAGATCAGCTTGGGCTCCTACCGTGCCTGGTAGTTTCCCAGCTGGTGAGAATTCAGTTATCTAGTTAAACAGTTTTTCAGCCAAGTGAAGACTCTGTGCCTATCCTGAATTCCCTGTACTGCAATTTGGTATACCATAAGATTTCCATAGCAAGTTCTGAAGAGGTCTGCCGGTGCTACTCAGTGATTTACAAATGGTTAAAAAGAAATGTCTCAAAATAGTGAATACGACAGTGACAGTGTCAGTGCCCCAGAGAGTGCATAATTTTCTTGGCATTGTGTGCTGATGCTAGACTAGTTCAATGACTTGCATGTTCCTAGTGAACCTTTAGAATTCTGACATTGAGTTCTGTTTTGTTTGCTATATTGGATGGGCATGAAACCAAAGGAAACCAATATATCTCTGTTTATCCAATTTCTTGTTTGTATTTTAGCCTCTTTATATGTATATAAACTAAAACACTGAAGGAAAGAAGTATCTAGTGGCACCCAAATCTTAAGCTATTCTCTTTCATTTTATAGCCTTAATTTTTTAATGAATATCTCATCATTGGTCAAACAAAAGACAAATTGAATTTTCTTCTGTCCCAATTTATTTAGAAGTGTATGAAATATAACCAAGTGAAGCAAAATGGTTGAATGAATCAATTTTAATCTATAAAGAATTACTGTGTTTTCATTAGGAAAAAGAGTAAACTTTCACATCCTGTTGTACATATTAATGAAAAGTTGTACATATTAATAAAAAGAAAGTTCATTGTGCAGTTCTTTTTGCCTCCAAAGTTTCTGTTGAGAATAGTATTCAAATATCTATGTGTACAGAAGAGATTATTCCATGTAGTAAATGAAGCAGCATAGACTGGACTCCATGACCCAGAAAGACTACCAATTTTCTCTGAAATTAATGGGAATTTTGTTGCGGACGCGCAGAGTCTTCACAGCCCCTACGTTTGGCAAACCAACAACAGCAGAACAGGTAGGAATGTGAGAGTCTCAGACAGTGTGGTGTACTTAAATCACACACACTGAGGGGATGTTGGTCCAAAACTGGTCAGGCTGGACATGGTGACGGTTGGCTGGATAAAACAGCATTTAGGGGATTAAAGAGATCCCTAAACTAAAAAAAAGAGTCAGCCTAAAGAGAGATCTAGGAGAAGCATGAGGGCTGCAGTGGCAGAAGGGACGGTGCTGAGGGAGCAGATGCCATCACAGCTCAGTTTGATGCCACAGAAGTCACCCAGGGTGTCCTGGCCTCTGCCCTGCCAGGGGTGGCGTGAGCAGCCTCTCCTCCTGTCCGCCTGGGCCAGGTGCTTGGGAATGAAGAAGGACCCGTGCTGGGGTGCTGGCTGGGAGCTCTCTGGGCAGCTCCACCCCAGGAGAGTTTGCAGCCAGGGATCTCAGGAGGGCCCAGCCTCCATCACCTGGGGGCTTTCCACAGGGGCTGCAGGGGATTGCACTTCCTGGCATTAGTGACAGAGGGGTGCTCAGAGACTGGGGATGTTTATCACCACTTTCTGAAGGGGTCACGATGTGTGGTTCGTGAGTTGCCTCACAGACACTGATCTCAAAAGTGTAGCTCACTGATTGCCAGTTAATTACATGTCAATAATAAATGAATAAACCACTTTGATCCTGATTTGGCTTAACATGAATATTTTTTTCCCTGTGATACAAGGTTTATTCAAGTAACTGAACAGAACAAGAGCAGACACAAGAAGCCAGGAATGTCTGTTGAAATTGTGTATACATGTACTATATATAGCTAAAAATTAGCTTGATCATTGTAAGTGCAGAAATTATCTCTCTTTGGGCACCAAAGATTGTGTGCCAGCAATTTTTTTCTATATGCATGTCTGAAAGGCTGAATTTCAGGAACGGGGTCCTTTCAAGTGAAGATGCCTGGTATCTGCAAAATGTACTTTGTTATTCTGATGGCCTACAGCACTTCCCTAAATCTAACAAAACATAACAGACAGCTGGATGGATTTGGCTGACAAAGCTGGTGACATGCAATATGCAAAAAAAANCTTCTCTTCTCTCTTTTTCCCCTCCCTCCCTTCCCCTCCCCTCCCCTCTTCTTGCCTTAGGTGTTTATGTACTGGTCTGCTTCTGGGCATGCTGTTGAAGGAAAAAAGATGTAGTGGGTTTTGTTCAAGGCATAAAATATGTATGACGAAGTTTTTCTTACAGAAGAAGCCTGAGGGGTCTTCTCAGCTGTTTCTCATGCAGCATGTGGCTAGCTTTGAGATGTCTGGGTCAGGCTTCTGGCAGCTGCAGTATTGGCAAAGATAAAGAATCACTGTTTAAATTTTATTTGTCCCTGATCATTCATCCTTCTGGCATGTTTTATGGATTTTTATTTTGCCTATTTTCTGTCTGCCTTTCTACTCATACATTTTTGTACTGTGTCTCTTTGAACCTGCCTAACAAAATTTAATAAGGGCGATGATGATGGTAACATTAACCATGAAGCATAACAAATTATTTCTTTCCTACTCTTTTCTTTCCTGTGTCTTCCTCTGGGTTTTTATTCTTTATGGCACCTATTACCCATGGTGGGTTGACCCTGGCTGGAAACCAGGTGCCCACCCAAGCCCCTCTATCCCTTCCCTCCTCAGCTGGACAGGGTAGAGAAAATATAAAGGCTCATGGGTCGAGAGAATGACAGGGAGGAATCACTCACTGATTATCATCAATGGCAAAACAGGCTTAAATTTGGGAAATTTTAAGTTGGGAAGTTTAATTTATTGTCAATCAAATCAGAGTAGGATAATGAGAAACAAAGCCAAATATTAAAACATCTTTGTGACCAAATCTCCAAAACCCAGAATAAGACTCCTTAACACCATTTTTTTGTGTTAAAGTGGCATCATTTATTCAGGCACCTGGAAGGGCATGGGGGATCACTCCTCCTAACATGCCCCCCGTTTCTACAAGTGTGTTGCTAATATACAGTCACCACATGCATATTATAATTGGTCATTACCATAAAAGCCCTCCCCATGTTCCCCAAGCTCCAAAACTCAGTCCTTGTTTTGGCTGTAGCTGCATTCCTAAGCCAGATGTTCTAACATCCTTGCTTGGAGAACAATTTCTGCATGCCTTGCTTCTCTGCCAAAGGTCCACAGACACAGTGTCTTCTGTGCTAAAAGTTCCCAGTCACAGTGTCTTTCTACTAAAAGCTCACAGTTACAGTAGAAATTGAATTAACATTTTTGGAATCACCTTCCTCCCAGCCCCCTCCACCCCCTTCTTCCTGGGCTTATCTTTATTCCTCATTCTCTACCTCCTCTTCTCCAGCAGCACAGGAGGATGGGAATGGGGGTTGCAGTCGGTTAATTATACGTTGTCTCTGCTGCCTCTTCCTCCTCTGCGGGTGTTCTCCTCACACTCTTCCCCTGTTCCAGTGTGGGGTCCTTTCTCCAGGAGACAGTCCTCTGTGAATTTCTCCAATACCTTCATGCATCGTGGTTTCCACAACATTACCAGGACAATGAAGCCAATAGCTGTCTCTAGATATAGCTCTTAATTATGCATGCCTAACCAAAACCTGTGGATTGTACAGTAGTGTTTTATTTTTCTTATGCTTCTACTGTTTGGTTTATCAAGGGGTAAATATGACTATTTTTGAACAAGCAAACTGGCACTGTTGTCAATATAGCAATAAGCTAGTGACGCAATGTTATTGTATAGGGGTGTTGGGGTTTGGGAGTTGTTTCTTTTTATTTTTTCTTTTTGTCTTTCTTCTTTTCCTCTTGAGGAATTTTTCCCCATACTAAAGGATAATTGCCAGGTACTGAAGGGGGACAAAAGGTCTGGCTGAAGCAGGGAGGGGACTTCTTAACTGCCCTGTTACCTGGGCAAAGGCTAGTTTTTTTTTTTCTCTCGCTCGAGCTCTCTTGGGCTTTTGGAAGACACGGAGGCTGCAGTCGGTTTTGGGGAGAGGTCGCCTCACTGCAGGTTTTTCTGCCTTCTGCTATCTTCTTTTTTCTCTTTTGGCCGTGAGTGGGGATTTCTGCTGGCCGGAGCCACCGCTGAGAGGGACCCTTTTCACCACCTGCTGGGGTGCCTCAGGGGGCCCGGGACCCCAAGCACCTCTTTCACTGCGCCGCCGGAAGGCAGCTGCCTGCCTCCGCCGT
>VXAZ01008686.1:0-33908 GCA_013399875.1 Gymnorhina tibicen | reverse complement strand
ATTTACTGTTCATAAACTCTTAAGGAACTGATTACTGCATCTGACAGCTAATCAAGTGACTGAGTGATACTTTCGTAAGCTTGGAAAGGATTGTGTAACTGCTTCAGCCGAGATTTTATGTGCTAGACATGCCTCTGAAAGCACAGAAACTGTTATTGTCTGTTCAAATGAAATGCTACCTTCTTCCCTTGATTTCAGTGGTAAAATAACACCTTGTTTAACCAAGGGACTAAGCACAGCAGTTGTACAGAAAACAAAGATCCATGTAGGTTATTTAAAAGACTCACTATAGATGTATGACATTCTCTGGTTTACATTTCTGCAGTTTAAGTGCACCAACAAGAAATCAAGAACTTGACTTGATCTTTAGCCATCGCTTTGGAGAAAATTTGACTGTTACAGCAATAAATTTTTAATTACCCTTTTGGCACTATAATAACAATGTAATTAGTATTTCTGACAGAAACCTGAAAGACAATTATGCAACATGAATTATTCATAAATGTAATGTTACTGCCTGGGAAACAAGATCCAGGATTTTCTCACCTGAAGGAAGATTGCAGGAACCTCCTAGCTAACGCATCCTGTGATATCTCTGGTACAGCTGTTCAAATCATAAAGATCAGAATTTATCTAATCAGTTGCAGCGTTTTGAAAATTTCAATGTCTCTGTCTTAGCTTTTCTGCTTTGTGCAAAAAAAGGTGCTATTTATACTACCTAGAAAATTATATATTAAAAAAAGAAGAAAGAATCCTAAAACTTACCGTTTTCTTCATGATTTATGTTCCAGTTCTATGCTAAAAAAGTTTGGCAAATTCAGTCCTTTCTTGACCCTTTTCTTCGTGGTAAGACAAAATCATGATTTTTTTTTAGTGGAGTATTTGTTCACAAAAGAGGTAACTTTCTGCCTTCTAAGGGATGGTTTGGTTCAATTTGTTTTATGCTGCCATTACTTCAACATAAGTGGTGTGTACATTTGCAGTCACAACCACCCTTGCTGATGTTTTATGTAATTTATAAGAACAATGATTGATCCTTTTCTAAGAAAAGTATGATTTTTGTATTTTCCTGTATAAGTAATAGTATATGGAATTTTATCTAATTTTATTATAAAAGTCACAATAGAAGCAACCATTAATCAACAGAAGGGCCACTAATCTGAAATTTTCAATAATATCAACATTTCTTGGCTGTAAGTTTCAATAAAGGAAGGTTTTACGGACCACGTGCATTTTGAATTGACAAGAATTCCTGATAAGTACACTGTCAAGGAAATGTTGTGCAGATAACATGTACAGGGATGCAAGCAAGGACATTGTCCTCGCTATCTGATTTCTACAGAAGTTTTTGTAGTCAGGGCAGATTACTGTGTGTCAGAAAATGAAACACAGAAATAGTATCTCTTAAAGCATTTGCTGTGCATGCTCGTGCTTCACCTGTATCATGGCAAAGGAAATTTCAAAACCACCTGTTTTATTTTTATAAATTTCCTGCCTGCCCCAATGAAAAAGATAATCCCTGTTTCTCAGATGTGTTAATTTCTTTACCCCTTTCAAACAAAGTATTGGGTAATGTAATTTTCAAGTTAATCTTAAATTTTATTTTTTCTTCCAGATTTTGTGGAAGTTTGAAGTATTTAGTAACCAGCATGTGTGAAAATGCATGTAGGGGTGTGGCAGCCTTACCTGAGTCCTGATACAGTTCTGCTTCATGCTGATGGTAGAAGAGCAATAACTGAGACAGAGATATTCAGATAATATTTACACTGATAAGATGAATCAATGATTTGACAGAACATCTGAAGTGGAGAAAGGCCTAAGACACAATACCTGGGTTAGTATTTTTCTAATTTTGGACATACAGATGAGTTCTCATTCCATTTTTTTTTAGTTGTATATGTTGCAGCCATATACAACTTTGCCTCTTTGCCTCTTTGGATTATGTTCTTTAGAACACCTTCCTTTGCATTGCATTTGCCTAAAAATAACACTGAATGATATTCCTGCTACTCTGCTTGCTGTAATGTTTAGTGCAAGAAGACTGTATGTCTTCCGAAAAAAATTAAGAAGACACAGCAAGTCTTAAAACAAAGAACTCTTCTGGGAAGAAAACAAAAAGTATGTGACTAACACATGGTAAATGACAGATTTTTCATGTGCACATTGCAAAGGAATTTGGTCATAAAGAATTATATCAAAGAAAATTGTGACTTAGTTTTAAACTCTGCATCTATTAATTATTCTAGGTTCCTGATATACAGCTAGGGTTTGTTAGCAGTCTTGATAAAGTGCAGCAGACTTTCCAATCCATTAAATAAATGTGAGATGCATAATTTTACACAGTTGTTAAATTGCAAAATCAGTGATCAATTTTATTCTCAGCCTGTTTCCTAAATATGAAAGCACTGGGATGTCAGAGGTAATTCAGGGTTCTGCAGGCTGACTTGCTGATTCTAAGTGCTATTGGAAGAAGTAGTTCAACTTTGCTCTGTCAAAAATAGCTGAACTTCTTACCTGAATGTGTGATTTAAGTGTTTAAATAATGCAATGTAATGTGAAAAGTGTCTAGAATCAGGTTGGATACTGAAACCAGATGATTTGTGATGCATGAAGTTAGATGCTCAGAAGGGATTTTTAAAAGAAAACTTCCAGCGAGTATATGAGCATAAAGCTCTACATAAAAATAGCAGGATGAAAATGCAAATTAAAATTTGGCCTGATTGACAGAAATCTCAGAGGTTTCTGAGACTATTGAACAGCCTCCTAAGGAAACCATCTGGCACTGGCAATGAGATTGGCACAGTGTTTGGCAGGGTAGCATTCATCACTCCTGAGTCTAATGACTCAATTTTGTTTCTTCTGTTTTACTAATAACATCATGTTCTCCAGCAAATGTGGGTGATTTCCGGTCTCATTTACTGACTTATGGTCAAATGAAAGTATACGCAAGACTAGACTATGGGCATTTGATAGACATAAGAAATCATGGTTGATGTGAGGCTCCATCATACAGGAGTATCTGACAAACTGGTTTTTAGTATGAAGTTGTCATCAGTGAAATTACAATTTTTTTGCTAATGATATAGAAAGCTTTTGCCATTCCAGCTCTGTGTAATGCCGGCACCGGGTGGTAGATTCCACAGCCCAAACTTACCAGGTCTATTGAATGGAGAAAAAATTGTTTGAATTGGAAGCCTGTGTCTAACCAACCTGTGAATTCCGTGCTTTTAATGACAATATGTATGTTCTACAGGCAGTAGTTAAGCAAAGATATTTCTGGGTTAGTATAAATCTCTTACTCTGAGGACAAATAATGTAAAATACAAACTGAAATCTACCAGAATTCATGAGCCAACAAATTTTCTGAGTTTTTAATTTTTGTAAAGAAGACAAATACTTTAACATTGGTCCAGTAGTTCAATCTTAGCAGTTGGACTATTGTTTTGTTAAGTCAGAGAAGATGCCATATTACCGATGTTAAAAAATATAATTTTCTCCCCTTTTCCCATTGTTTTCTTATACATGAAGTCCCCTCACATAGTGACTTAAATTGTCCCTGTGATGTTCCCCATTTATGTGACATTACTGGAGAGCACTGAAATCCGAAACATTATTATATTAGACCTTAAGTGTCTCTTACTGATCAGTGTCTGCCATGTTCAGTGTTTCACCAAACCAGCATGCAGTGATTGAAGTCTCCTCCTTGTGGCAGGGTCTTTACATTTTTAGTGTCCTGTACTCTTCTCCACTAATATGCAGAGCTGTGATGCTGATCCTTAATTCTCAGACAGTCATTTCATAATCAAACTAAATGTCATGCAGACACTATAACATTTGTCCTACCTGTCAAATCTCATTTTGTTTTCCGCAGCCACCCTAAATGACAGTGGCATAAGTGCTCTTAAACTCCAAGGATATGAAACAGAAATCAAGGTCCTCAGAGGTCATTTCCTTGCTAGAATGAATGAGCACTGCTGTCACTATTATTGTAGTTTCAGACATTGAAATAGATCCATGAGGAATACAGGTGAATATTAAATAAGTGAGTAGATTTTTTTCCTTAGATTTTGTCCCATCAGTTCTCAAACAGCTAAATATCACACATTTGTTATTCAAGCCACACCAGTGGTTTATCTAAAGTTCAGTGTATGCGAATTTATTTTTTACTTTCTTTGCAACCTGGCAGACAAATAATTCTTCCCTGAATAAACTGGCTGTAACTTGGCTGAGCATAACCAACAGGCCTGAAGTGGTGACGTTTCAGTGTGAGAATCTTTTACTGCTTGACCTGAAATACAATTATTTAGATAGGCTTAGATATTCACTTGTCTAAGATATACAGAACAGCTTTTAAGTAAGGTGAATTATGCATATTTTAAAGTGATTGAATTCTTATAAGAAACCAGAAAAAAAAATAGTCTGAATTCTCAAGCAGAAATACCAGTTTTTTCTGACTTAATTCTGTGTTTGGAAAAAAATATCCTGTTCTTATATAAATTTGTACAGTGTCCAGGTCAGTTGTTGCCTCTAGGCCTGGCTGCAATTTAAGTAGTATACTAACTGATAAAACCTTTATCAGCTTGATTTACATCATAACAGAGAAACTTGCCTCCTGTTTACCAATAGTGGCTTTTAAAAGGTCATATATAAAATCTTATCCAATCCCAGTGTGAAAATTCTTCAGCTAAGCCTTAGTAAATACAACTGGTTAAAATGTTTTGATTTACAAAATGAATTAATCATTCTTTTGGCGTAACAAGGTGGTTCTGAAAATTTTCCAGAAAAAGGAAGGAAAAATGCCCACAGTCTGGAACATGATGTATATTTTCACGTTACTAGCATGGTATGGCTAAATATCTCAATAAATAATTCTGTATATGGGTGGTTTCTGCATGTTTCTGGCAGTTATATTTCGTACACAAAACCCTTTTATTGTCTTTCTTAGGTAAGCAGATTGTGAACAACATAAACAGTTATATAGTTGGGTCTAACTGGCAGAATGAGGAACACTGCTGTCTTCCTTTTTCATCCCATTTGAACTGTCTTTTGAACAGTTGAATATCTATTTACGGCTCTTCCTCTCTCAAAGGTGATGCGAGGTCTTTTCATCTGACACCTTTCAATGTACCCTACTTTGATTAGTTTCCATGCTTTCTCTGCACTACATCATGCAACTTTCATTAAAGAAAAGCCATTTTTGGCATGGAAAGAAAACTCCTGCTGTTAGCAGGAAATCTCTTGGAAAAGCTCTTTAATGCTCCATTACATATGTTGAAACTTGGCTTGAAATAAAACCTTCATGTTCCTGTTATGCAGCCTCTGTTATAAAACTGGAAGACACCGGCCACCTAGTCTCTTTACCCATTAAATTAGCTTTCCTGTTTTCGTGGAATTTTTTGTAAAATCAGATTGCTTAGGGGGAAGTCAGCTCTGGACTGAAGATCCATGAGCTCTCTGATGGCCGCTTAAATACTACTAGAATGTTACATATTGCACAAATTATGCAGAACTTTTACACAAAGGTCAATTGTTTAAGTTCAAGTTGTGGTCATCTAAGGAATCTCAATTCCTTAGAAACAAACAATTAAATAAATTGTTGAGATGCAGGTTCTTGTTGCAGGGATTGCCTTAGCAAAACAACACACAATACCTGTGCAGCATAACATGCAGATAGCAGTTTAAAAGCATTTTTCATTTCATCTGGGATTTGGTTGACAAAACAAGACATAATTAAATGTCACGTGATAGAAAGATATAGTGGTTTGTAGGATTTCAATATGCTTAAAAGTGGTAAAGGGCTGTACATACCTTTCTTCTGGCCATTGAATGACCCTTCCCTGATCTTCCCAGAAATGACTGAAAGGTTTCATGTCAAAAGTCAGATATCTGCTAGAAAATACTTTCACTATTAGCAGTAGGACCAAAGTGGACTGGGAAAAGAATATGTCACCAAAACATAGTTTATGTTCTAGGAAGTGGAAGCAAAGTACGCGGATGTGCTCAATAAATAGAAAAACAGTACTTACAGAATAATACTGACCCTCATATTTCCCTAAATAAGATTTTCTTATATTTCTCTCCCTTATCCAGAATGCTGAATAGTATCCTACCACAGCAATCTTGTAACTTATTGTTCCTATATTCATTAGCAATTCTTCAAATTATGTAATGTTTGTATAATGGCATGGGAATTCACTAGAAACTGCATGATGATGTTTTAGCAGAAAACTAGCAATGACCTATGGAGGGCAAGGTGGACAATTTGCTTGGAATGTCTGTGTGAACTGTGTAGCTTGAGAATCTGGTGGAAAATATGATAGCTAATTTTGTCCCTGATTTGATGGAGGAACGCTAAAAGTTTTTGCTATTTTCATAGAAGTCAAAACCTGATAATGGTTAAAAAAACACTGAAAGGGTTTTTCAGCTTTGCAATTCAGAAAGTATTTCATTTTAAACAATGGTTTAAAATTGTACAGAAATAGTAGTGATTGCAAAAAACAACAAAAGACTTCAGAGACAAAGAAAATTGAAAGCCAAACAAGTGAATATCTCTTGAAGGAAAAATGAAAGAAGATGTGGGATGAGAAATATGCAAGGTCAAAATGCAGAAGGAGCATTTTTAATAACGTGGAAAAACTGAAGAGGTGAGAAGAAAATGGAGAACAGATAGAAAGGTAAGAACGGCCTAAATATGTTTTAACAGAAAAGTAAGATTCTGTGGCACACTGGGTAACCAGTTTTCCAAGAAAACAGCAAGCCTGGAGTTGTAACAAAAAGTGTCACTGTCAATTGCAGATAAAGGAAGAACCATCAAAAATTCACTGAAAACATAGAAAAAATGCAAGCTATAAGAAACAGCTGTCCAGCTGAGTGGGTAATCTCCATTTTAAACCTCAGAGATTTGGAACTACTTGCTGTTTTAATGGGATTTTTTGCCTTTAACTGAACTTGCTGTTTCATCATGCATGTTTGTGGTTTTTTAAGGTCTTAGATAATTAAAGGACAGTAACTTGTAGCAGTTTTAATAGAGGACACATGCTTTGGGTTCAATGTGTGAGAAAACAGAAACTGTTGGATCAACAATGCACCATGCTTTATGTGGCCTTCTCTTGACTCTTTCCTCCTCCCTAGAGAAAACTTGAGAATATTTGGTCTCATAGATGATAGTACTCAAAAACACTAGACAGCTCTGCAGAACAGAAGTATTCGTGACAGCAAACACGGGCAGAGGAAGCCCTTGACACCCTCTCAGCAGCAGCATGATAGT
This sequence comes from Gymnorhina tibicen, assembly GCA_013399875.1. Taxonomy (NCBI): domain Eukaryota; kingdom Metazoa; phylum Chordata; class Aves; order Passeriformes; family Artamidae; genus Gymnorhina; species Gymnorhina tibicen. Next base: position 26,641 of record VXAZ01008686.1, on the reverse strand, counting down.
TGCACACCACAGAGTGGTGCTCGGGCTGGCCTGGCCTGGAGATGGGATGTGTGTGCAATCACTGCTGAAGGAAGTGCAGGCATTTTTCATTTTGAGGATGGGATGGTTTATATAAGAGAACAGAGTAAGCTGTAAGTAAGACCCTTAGATAAAAGGCATTATTTGTTACATAAATAAATTAACGCAGTGCATCTTAGTGACATCTTGAAAATTTTGGGAAATAATTTGGGAAAAAAAACAAAGGGACTTTTGAGACTCATCACCATGAGCAATGGCTTATGTTAGTTCCCTCCATGACACTGATTTTGGCAAAGTCTGTTGCTCCTGACTTGGAAGAGACCCCAGCTTCATACCTGTGACCGAAGCAGTGCTCATTCTTGTCACAAGGCTCCACAAGCTAATGCAGCTATTGCCACTGAGAGCTGAGGGCCATCAGCAGGGCACAACACAGCTCTTTTTCTGTGGACAACCTTTCCATTTTGTGGGAGCTTCCACCAGTAGGGACTAAGCATGTAAAAGTCTTCAGCAACTGTGTCACAGCAAATTCTGAAGATTTTTGCTTCCTGAGCATTTGTGTAGATGAGCATGCAGGCAGACTATCTTCATGGCTGAGTTTTGGGGCCATTTTTACCTACAGGTGGAAGCAGAGAACTCTTTAACTTCTCAGTGTGAAGAGGACAGAGTTTAAATTATTTTCCCATCCTCATTTTGATGGCTTTTAACCTAATACTAACTTCTACTCTTGGCGATTGAAAATGCAAACCAGGAGTACATTACTTACAAAAGCAGCACAAATTACCACCTCTAAACATACACATACAAATAGAAGGAACTCACAGTCAAAACCCAGAATAATGCAGTTCTTAAAATTCTGTCATGACCTCAATAAATACACACTCATCCAAACAAATCATCAGTAATGGATAATTTTCTTTAATGTTTCATAACCGGTCTCTGTGTCAGCACAGGATCAAGGTTTGTGTTTTGATCAGACTGCTAGGGATTTACATTTGTCTGCAAAATGAATGTCAGTTCTACAAGATTGAAGTAGCAATCCCTGGTCTTGCTCGTTTTCAATCCAGTACCAGATGAAAAAATTATCACTTGGTTTCAAGATTTTACTGTTTTTATATGGCAGGCACTTGTTTATGAGGCTTAAGAAGTTGATGCTTTTTAGTCTTAAGGTTTTCTACACCTTTTTTACACATGCAGTGATAGCTATGTAAGATTTTCTGTGGTAATCCACAATAAATGTGTTCTACTTGTTGAATATATTTATTGTAGATCCTTCACCTGTATTATTTTTATCTTCCAAAAGCTGAACATCTGATCAGTTTTCAGGTTCCAGAATACCCCTATATCTTCTCACAGAGGTCATTCCAGATGATTATCTCTTTAATGTTAATGGTGATTAAATTCAAACCTGAAAAATAGGAATGGTTTTTTTTCCCTCCCTTACCTACCTTATGCTGGACATGATCTGTTCTTGATATTTCAGTCTATCGATGTGTAAGGCTCCACCAGATTAACACAAGGATCCACATTCATACAGAGACTCCTACACAAAGAAAACTGTAGCCAGAGCTGCTGAACACAAAGACACTATTTATAGCTTACAGTGTCCCTGGGCTGGAGATCACTGGCAAATAAATGTGAGTGTATTCAGGGGCAATGTTAGCATTTGGCTGCTGATCACCATGTGCCCTTGCCCAGTGCTGCAGATTATGCTGGCAAGGGTGAACTTTGGTCTGAGCTGCTATGGGTCCTTCTGATCAGAATTTCACAACTGTGAAATTGACAATAGTAATGGAAGATGAATACCTAAATCTTTCCTTTACCTTTGATAGTGATTTTTTTTGTATAGTAATGAAAAGGAAAATACATACTTTCAGTCAAACTTACCAACTAAATATTTAGTGTTGCTTGAAGGTTTTTTTGATCTGGGTACACTAGAAATTCTGCCTTTGTAGTTAAGTCTTCAGCTTATTGCAATGAAACACAATAAAAAATATAACAACACTCTCAGTACTGAAGCATGTGCTTGTCTCCACTGCTTCTTTTTACTACAGAAAGTCATATGTTAAATTCCTGAAAGATCTGGCAGACTGGATGGCAGATAAAAGACATATGATGGAAACTTCATATCCATGACAGAGTAAATGAACCTTGTCTTTATGCTTTCCTACAGATATCTAATTATTTTTATTGTTAGGTAAGAGTTACAAAGTGGTTTGGTTTTGTTTGTGGGTTTTCTTTCCTAATGTGATCTTTGCGTATTAAATTATGCAAAAGTATGTAATGGATGCAACAAGAATGGAAAGTGAAGCTGATTAAACATAAAATGAATTTCAGGTATTTTTACATTGATAAATACAGAACGATGTGTAGTTTTCCAAAGTTATGGCATATTTTAGCTGAATGGCATATTGCTAAGATTTGAATGCTCTATTTTATTTTTTTCCATGATTATTCTTTTCATGGATGTCCATGTTATTCAGTTATGAGAACAGAATCAGAAATTCTTAAAAATCTATGAAGAAACTGAACTGTATTCAGCTTAACTGTAATTAGAGAACTGAGAACATCAGTTCTCAGACCCTGAGGAATCTTGATTTGGGGTAAAAGAGGAAAGGAGAAGACAGCTTTTCATGATCAACAAGATTTAAAAAAAACCCCACACCAAATGTCCAGAAAAAAATGCGCAGTTCAGAAGGCTGAACTGCATAAAAGCTTGATGTTAATGCTGCTGAAAGCATCCTGCTCTCTGAAAGTATCATTCTAATGTGTTTCTGTGTACCTCCAGTTCTGGGAAATAGGACAGAATGGAATTACATGCATCATGGTGGAAGAAGAGAATTGTAGCTTTGTTAGAACAGCACGTCAAAACCTGTTATTTCCAGATCATGAAACTCCTTAATATTCTGACCTTTTAATCCAGAGCTTACCAGCAAGCAGAAACGTTTCAATTTGTGAAAATATCATAGAGATAGATTCCAGAGTATTGAAACAAATTGGATCAGTTCAGCTTGTATCTTTAATGAAATGGAAATGCATTTGACCAAGATTTACCTTACAGGCATGTCCTGCTTGCCCTCCAGTCAGACAAAATCTGTCGCATCACACGCGGGTGCTTTGCCCCAGAGGAAGGTCTCTGTGCATCGGTAGGCTTGTGGAACAAAAGCTGGCACTTGAGGTTTAACAGTTAAGCGGGTGGCACCAGCAGCACCGAGATGTGTTTTCCTCCTGGTAGAATTGCTATTCAGTGGAAATAGTTCTTTAGCAGTGCAGGCTATACTGTAATTAACTGTAATGACTGCATATAAAAGGAAGCCCTCCCTTTGCCTTTGTTGTCAGGATGGAGTTTGGGGCCTTTCAGAGAAGCTACCATTAAATTTTATGAACCTGTGGAGAAATAGCACTTTAGAAACACACTTTATGTATTAAGCAACAAAAAAAAGTGCATTAACAGTTGGTGATTAAAAAGACTGGATAAAAGAAATGCTACCCTGGCTTTACAAGAGGGACTGAAAAGCAGTCTTGCCTAAAGCTATACACTGATTCTGTGGTAGAGACACTTCTTCCACTCCAGTGCTTTAATTACAGGAGCAAATCTTCCTTTCACCAAATGTAGGCTCACCTGAATCTCTTAGCAGACAAGCAAGGAGTTGATAGACATATTTGGATGCATCCATTTCTGATACTGCCTTTCCCTGGAAGTGGTGAAGAGCATCTTCTTTTTTTTTTTAATGTACCTTTGGATGGATTTTACCTTTTACCTGGAACATGAATAAAAATTTAAAACCAATTAACTTTTTTATCTCACCAAAAAGAAATGTGCTGGGGTTTTTATTTTGCTTAGGCCAGTATTTAAGTTAAGGGATCACCAGTTGCAGTGTATAACCAAGAGAGGCTGTCATTGGTCTCATAAGAATAAAACCTTGTTAGGCAGTGAGGTTTTTCACTCAGTATAAAGGTTATAAAATGCTAATATCTCCTTTTCTAGTCTTTTGTAGAGGGCGCTTCTTATATATTTCTCTGTGAGTGATTCTGATTGGGTTTTTTTAAATGGATTTGTCTTACACCAAAGTATCTTAAATGAATGTTGCTTGAAACAATATTCAGCTGTGGCAGGTCTTTTATATGGTATTTGGAAGACATTTTATGGCTGGGAGAGTTGAACTCTTTGGACACTGAACTACCAATATTTGTCTTCAAACATTGGTATTTCAGCGATGAATCAGCTCACATAGCATTTTGTGAAGATTCTCAGAAGCACAAGTGCAGTCATCTATCTGTTTATGTCTAAGAAAATATCGTAGTTTTTGGAAGGGTTTGCCATGTGCTGAGTACTGGATTGGGCAAATCCATGCTTACTTAAAATTCCTAAACCAAGTGAAAAGAGAGTAAATCCAGAGAAAATACCACTGTCTTGCAATTAAAGTACAATATGTTTAACTGGACAAGCATTTACTGAAGACTTGGAAAAAGGAATTAAATAATATCAACTGGGAAGATTAATAGAGGAAACAACTCCATAAAGCCGGTGGCATAATTCAGTGTGCATCACTGCAATCACTCCTGAAGCACAGGTAAAGACAGGGACTGTCTGTATTTCTCAGATTTACAGATATTTTCAAGTGACCCTTCCTTGAATAGCCAGTGTTAGGTCTGCATTCTTGTCTGGAGAAGACCTTGTGGTTGATCATGGTATTATAACTGTGAATTTACCAACAATGCTTGCAAACCAAGACGACTTCTTTGCACACCACCTTCTTAGAGCAAAATGTCCTTGAGCCATTAGATTTTTATACTATTGTTTATCTAAGGAAATTGCATATCATCTATATTTTTTCTTTTTTTTTCTTTAAAAATCACTTTTCTGTTAGAAAGCGGGACACGTTAACAGTTTGCAAAAAATGTAACCAAATACTACTAGCTGGAAAGGAGCTGGATAAAATCCTTTCTTTTTATTAATTCCACTGAATAATCACTGAAGTCACCATGAGCAGCACCGTTGCCTTGGGACCATTTTCCAGTACTTCATACTGTGAAAATGGCTCTTTGTCAAAGATTTCAGTGCTGTTTTTTTCCCCTCTTTGAATAAGAATTTTTTAAGCACCTAATCAGTCTTTCTTGTGAAACGAGAAGATGGCAGCTAAAGTGTGACTTTCATTCAGAAATAGCAAACAAGCAAAGATGAGGATGTCTGTACTCAGACTTGGTCTTGTATATCTGAGGCTTCAGAACAATTGGACAGATAAGGAACTGAGACTCTTGAGAGCTGCTGAATATAAAGAAATGCAGAATCCTTGTAGCTGCTAGTTTTACTTTCAATAAATCAAATGTATATTTAGAAACACAGGCACAAGAATTTAGAGCAGTATAAAAGGATTTTTATGTGCCCCAAAGGAGCATACTTCCTCTAGGCTGAACAGGCACTAGAGGAAAACCTTTTCTTTAGCAGACATCATGCAGACAGTGAGTTAGTTACTGAAAAGAGTTGGAATAGTTTTGAAGTTTTGCTTTTCCTATATTTCTCATTGCATATTATATGTGTAGATTAGCATGAAAGACCGAGGTGAAGGATAGGTGGATTTATGTCTTGGCTTCTTCAGATTTAAAGTGCAGTTCCTTCTGAATTTGACCATTTATTTTGTTTGGACTGAAGAACTCTTCCAGAGAAAAGCTACTCTGGTTCAGGCTCTTTCCTTGCAGTTTTGGTTTCAGTTGTGGGTTAGTTTTTGGGTTTTTGGGGTTGTTTTATCAGTTTACCATACTGGCATTTTTAATGTAAGTATCACAGGAAAAAAACCACCACCTTGTCAGTCTTTTCCGTGGTCTATAATATAAATAGGTTAGCTCTTGGTATGCATCTGGTCTCGCCCCTCCTTTGGCACTTAAAATATGTTTGTATTCATTAATACATACCTAACACTTGAGATAAAAGAGGTACTTTTTTTTGGTTACTATGTGGTTTATTACGCTGTGTTAATAGCAGGAAACTCCCAACACTGAAATACTGAAAGATCTAGTAAAGGGCATTCTTCTTCCCTTTAAATAGATGTCACACATCTAAGCACTACTGCTGCAGTTTAAGCCCAGGTTTGAGGTGAGAGAGAAAAAAGGCAGAGATCCTGAGCTGAGATTTTTCCTCCTTCTGAAGGAGTGTTTGTCACACTGTACCTCTTACCTGCATAACTGCCTGACATTCCAGCTTTCACTTCAGTCACTTCCAGTATTCATTATCACTTCACCTTCAATAAAATTACTTAATTATTATTTCTGCTTCTGTGCTGTCCTCTCCCTTCACTTCTGTGCCAGATTGTACCAGACAGAAAATGTACAGTGCCTGCACATAATGTCTATTGTTCCACTAAACACATTGGAAATAAATTCAAATTTTGGCCCTTGGTGTTTAGGGAAAGCCACAAGTCTTGCAGACAGGGGTTCACTACTAGTGTGCAGTTTCTGGGGCCACGTGGTCAGAGCAAAGGCAACTGACCCCATCAAACAGAAGCATACGATTCTGTAGTAAAGTTGACTGCAGTATGAGCTCAGGTGTGAGGGACCTGAACTTTCATTTATCTAAGTGCCTGCAGGCATTTGGTTGAGCAGAATTCAGCTGAGTACAGCACATAAATTTTACTGTTACAAGCTAACCAAAAAGGAGTGGATGTCTGTCCAGAGTAAAAGACACTTAAAACGCCTACTATCGCAAAAGACTTTCGAAATTTAGTCTGTGTTAATTGGCTTAATCATGTAATTTCAGAATGTCTACTTATTACTCACTTTGGTAAACTACACCCTATATTATTGTTCCTTTAATTTCAATGAGTTTTATTTACTGATAATGCTGGAGAATGTAAACTGTATTTAAGAAGTTTTAAGTTGGGCCCTCCATGAAAATGACTCAGTTTTTGGAGTGGCTGGAATTCCTACATGTTGCTCCTCCTGTACTCTCCTGCTGACCTGCGATCCCTATAACAAATAAATCACAGCCAGCTCTGTGATCTCTAGACAAACTGTTTTAAAAAACAGTCAAAAATATTTCTTTATTTTCCAAAAGATCCTTCATACCTTCGCCGTTGAGATAAAAAATCAAATTAGACAGTGCTTTCTTGACTGAAAGAGGCTAGATAAGCAGCCTCCTCATGAAAGACAAGAAATAAATTTTTCTGCATACTAAGCTAGATAAAATTTTTGTATAATGCAACACAGCAATTTTATTTATTTCATATATATATTTACTTATTTATTTATTTACTTCATCATAAATTTTACTTATTTTTGTAGTGCTACTATATGACTAACAAGGAAGAACCAAAAAAACACACCTCCAATAGAAGATGCCCGAGAAAGATAAACATGATTCCAAAAAGAGTATTCCTTTAGCTGACTGGTGTACCATAACATCATTCAGGTGAATATTCTTTAATATTTTTAATGTGAACTTCTAATTTGAGTTTTACATTGATATAAATAATTAAGATTGACAGATATTTAAGAGTACCTTACTTCAATGCATGATAGAAGATATCAGTCACTTTATTCATGTACTGATCGGCTGCCTAGCTACTTCTGAATAGCTGAGGTCTCCAGAATTTCTCCAGATGGCTCCTGTAAGTGATTTACTTTGAAGACAGATACTCAGAGCTCTCATAGAAGCTTATTCTTTTTTGTCTACTCTAATTTCAGTAGAGTCTTCAAAACTGATGCCCTGACCTCTGTTATTTCCATTTGCAGTTCTCTTCTGCTCCTAGGCTGCAGTGGGTAAAATTTTCTTTCTGCTTTGCAATGAGACAAAATTTATTTGTTTTGATTGTGTCTTGGGGTGACTGTGCTGTTGTATCCCCTACCATTGCTCTATGCCCAGACATGATTCCTGAGCCTTTCTATGCCTTTAAAACTGGATGCAAGAGACAGAGAAAAAAACTGAGCGAACTTTTCAAAACAGTTTGTGCNACCCAGCTCCGAGGAGGAGGAGAGAGACCACACCCACAGAAGGACTCTAAAATCTTTCAGGTTTTCTCTCCAGAGCGAGATATTTTATTATTTAGCATTATTAGTATTGTTTTCCTGTGTGTTTGTTAAATAAATAGTTTTATTTTCTCCTTCGCTTTCCTCTGAGGAAAATTTGTTTTTCCCGAACCCAAGTGGGGGAAGGGGTGGTTGTGGCCTGCCTTCCTTTGAGGAGACGTTCCTTTTGGACGTTTCCCTGAATTTGGCCTAAACCGTCACAGACTGAAAAGAATCTGGAGAGAACATTTAAAAATAAACACAGAACAAAAAACTGTTTTAAACTAGTTTGGGGTAACAGAGTTTCCACACCAACTGTGTTCCAAGGATTTTCTTGAATTCAAATGTGACTCCGTGGACTTTGTCTAGGAGTTTACGTGTAGGCCAATGGGATCCTGGCTTGTACCAGCAATAGTGTGGACCAGGGTAGGGACTGTCCCTCTGTACTTGGCACTGGTGAGGCCACGCCTTGAGTTCTGTGTCCAGTTCTGGGCCCCTCAGTTCAAGAAAGAGGGGTCTGTCCAGAGAAGGGCAGTGGAGCTGGTGAAGGGTCTGGAGCACAAGTCCTGTGAGGAGCAGCTGAGGGAGCTGGGGGTGTTCAGCCTGGAGAAAAGGAGGCTGAGGGGAGACCTTATCACTCTCTACAACTGCCTGAGAGGAGGGTGCAGCCAGGTGGGGGTCGGCCTCCTCTCCCAGCAACAGGACAGGGAGCAATGTCCTCAAACTGCACCAGAGGAGATTCAAGTTGAACATCTGGAAGAATTTCTTCACTGAAAGGCTGGCCAGGCATTGCAATGGGCTTCCCAGGGAAGTATTGGTGTCACACCCCTGGAAGTGCTCAAAAGACATGTATGGTTGTGACACTTGGAGTTATGATTTTAAAGGGGAAGTAGTGCTGAGTTTGTGATGGGACTCAATGACCTTAGAGGTCTTTTCCAATCTAAACAATTCTTTGAATCTATGTGTAAATAAATGATATTACATGGTTTAAATTCTACATCTGCAATGACTGTAGAGAGCAACAAGGAATAATGTTATCTGTCTGTTTTCACTGTGAAGTGTACAGCTTACCCCTCAGTGCAAGGGAGCCTTGACATAAAAATACTTGTAAAGCAAATGAATGCTATAAAATACAAGATGGACCATGGGAACTATTTTCAGTATTAAAGCTGGGAAACCTTAATACCTTGACATAGGTGGTAGTTTTTTCTCCCACATGTAATATTTTGGAGGATTTAAAATTATCCAAGAAGATAAGTAATCTTGAAAGCAAAATGAAGGACTGAAGATAGAAAAACTTTTTTTTTTTTAATGAAGTCTTCCACTTTCCAATAAGGAAATATTCTGATGCCGCTTCTGGGTGATATACTCAATTTTACTACTTTCATTTTGCTACTGCTCTTTGAGCAAAACAAGGAAGTTCAATATCACCAGGGTTTTCATATCTACCTAGTGGTTTGTAAACAACACAAGAGAGATCTAATATGTAGTTAATTTTCAGAGAGATTGATAAAGAGTGCAGTGCATTTAGATGCCGGAGACAGGAGTGAAATGCAAGATTCTTACACCCCCAAGTTCTATCCAAGTTCTATCTTACGACCTCCCTGCAGTAGCTTATATGAAAGCACTGTAACCTACTTTAACCACAGATTGCTCTTGTAGCTGAAATTGAAAGCTTGTGAAGACTGTGACCCAAATAGTATGAAAGAGACACAAGGCAATCATATCTATCTAGCTAGCTATCTGTTTATCTGTCTAGCTATCTAAATTTCCCTTCTTCAAAATTAATTATGTAGATATATTAATAAAATAAAATCTTAGGACAACCTTCTAAAAATTTGTCATTCCCTTTCTACAGTAAGTGCCAGTACATGCACCAAATTGTTATAATGGCCCATTCCAGTCCTTTTTAATGTGTGCCTTAAAACTACTTTACTGAAACTACTGATGAATTAATTGAAACTTCCTTGGACAATTACTTATTATTTTATATTTGCAATGTAAATTTTTCAAATGGAAGCTTTTCATTTAACAACTGGGAGAAGGCTGTGAAGATCATGTCGACCAGGTGGAGTATCCATGAAATGGAGGGCCTGTTTTTAGGTCAGGATTTCAGACACTGTTTCCAGAAAGACAGATATGAATCTAGCATATCTCAAGAGACAAATTCCTAACATATCCCTTTCCTTTCAGGTGCTTGCCTGTAAGTTGTTTTTTCTACAAGACTTTCTAAAAGAATGGTTGTAAGTAGCTTCAAGTGGTTCAAATTCTCACAGGCACACCTTGGAGCATCTTACAGCAAAAACCAGAACATGCACTCTTTTAGTATCTTCTCATACATTGTGGTTGAAGTGTACAATGCATGTGAGAGAACAGATATTTTCCTATTGAAACGATACTTTCCTACTAACCCCTATAAGAATGGGGATAGTAAGCCTAGAAATATATTTTAGTAGGCTCTCAAAGTTAGAGTTCTGAATATATATGCATATGGCATTTACAACATTTAACAGTTTTGTAAAGCTGCATTTATACATACACGTGATATATAGATGTGTCTCCTATGTATATATGATCAGAACTGTAACCTTGAAAAATTGTTTTTATATATATAGATGTACAAAGATGCCATATATATATATTTGTATTTTATGTGTATATATTTTAGACTGTCATACTATCAGTCATTTCTACTCTTTATGTGAATCAAGAACCAAGATGATGATATGAACAACTCAACACTTACCAAGACTTTCTGTAGGTTTTTTACAGCTGAAACTATTCAGAAAAACCTAGTTACTTTCAGCTGCTTTGAAACAGAAGGTTTTGTAGGATATATGACTCACAGAAGCATTTTTGCCCAGCTTCACATGCAAAAGCAGATACCAGTTTTGCATAGACTACATCAATGACTTCAATTCCGTAGTTTGTTTATATAGACACAGATTTTTACCCTTAAGACATTAAAATATTCTTTCATGTACTTCAGAACTAGAATCAGGAAGACATATTTAATCTATTGTAACTCTTTTCAAAAAAGTTAAGTAATTTCCTTTAGAGTAAAAGATATTTCATTTACCTTGCTCGCTGGGGAGTTGAGTGCTCATAACAGATATGTCCTTTTTAATTGTTTTGACTCATCTACTGTCTACAAAACTATCGTTCTTAATCCTGCAGTTTCAGTGGAAGTATGAGAGTACTTCAAGACCTGAATATAGGAGGATGCCAACTGGTCTAATTCCTTACCATGTTTCAAGCTTAGCCATAACTATTTGCTGGACATCTGCAAAGAAAGCATTTGAAATGACAACAAATCTGAATGGATGTAAAGTGGGTTGACCCTGAATATCTCTGTTTAATCTTTTCTTGGCTTTCATCAACAAATCAGTTCCTGTTATGCAATAAGCCTGCAGAGTTATCAACTGGGATTTCATCTGGTGACTGCAGACATGCCATATGGGAAGAAAACAAGTATTTAGTGTGCAGGTTTTAGGCTGTACTATATATGTCATGCTTATGGTTTGCTTTTTTTATATTGTACTGACGTACTGCATGTATAGTTCTGAGCCTCTGTTTTTTACAACCATTCTTTTTTTAATCTGTCTTTTGTGTGTGTGTGTGTCCATCTACCAGCTTTTATTTATTCTCCTTCTGTAGCACTTCCTTTGCATACTTTTATATTTGCTTTCCTTTTCAATCTTCAGAGCAATCTCACAGCTGGAAAAAAAGCAAAACCAACAAACTAGTACAAAATAAAACTTGAAAAGCTGAAGAAATAGTCTTTTTGTTAGAAAAATCATGGACTTGTGCTTTCACCAGACTGTGTAGTAATTAGATAAAATATCCCCTAAAATATTTTTTAAAAACCCCATATTTGTTGTGATGGAAAGTTTGAAGCTCTTTTCCTACTTGGTAGAATTGTTCTTTTTCCTTCTTCAAAGAAGCATTTGCTTGTTTACATTTTTGATAATTCTGCATTAGAAGCTCAGTGTGAAATAGCAACTCTTAATTAAATTTGGGGCTTTAGTAAGAGATGTGTGAATCTAGATTACAGAAATCTGTCACCACTGATCTTGGGGTAAAGAGTTCCCGGTTATCAAGTTGCTGCCTATCAATATAAATGCATATAGATAGCTGTATTTTAAAATAGAAATACAGTAAGTAAGAAAAAGGCTAACAGCATTGCTCTCAGTAGTAAAAAATGCCAACAACAACAAAAAAAGAGCAAAAACATTATGCAACATTGTTTAAAAAATATTAGTTCTTATTGGGAATGCCCCAGGAATGGAAGAATTTCAGAACAGAAATTTCAGAAAGAATCTGTCTTTTTGCCAAGACATTCATATCATATTCAGTATCCGCCTTGACCACCTCCCTAAACTCTGGCCGTCCTTGTAAAATTTCTGACTAGACTGGGATAACAGCAATTTGTTAGTGGAGTAGCAGAGGTAACCTGCTGTGTACAGGTATCGGCAGAAGAGCAACATCTGCATGGATAGATTTGTAACTATATCCTGCTACTGTTGGAACACGAGGGTCTTTCCAACTGATAAATTTCAAACCTTCCTAGTCAAAAAAAAAAATCATTTGTCAGCCTTTGTTGATAGTAGATTATATAGGAACAAACAAGCAAGCTCAATGGGAAACATATTTGAGATTAACCTAGGAAGTGATTTTATTTTATTTAAATGGAGACTCTGTTTGAAACAATGGGGTTAAACATTATTATGACTGACTAACAAGTTATCACAGCTGAGGTATCACCTTTTCTCCTTCACAAAGTGGTGTGTATTATGCTCTTCCTTCAGGTGCTAGTTAGAGCTTTTTGTATTTTGAATAGCCTAGATGACAATTGCTAGTCACTGATATGTCTACTCTGGCCACTGATGTGTCTAGAGAAATATCTGTTCCCCAATATCAGAAGGCTACTGAATATATTTCCTGAATATCTTTCATGTTGGTTGATGTAATACATATTTATGAAGCAGTGTGGAAAAATTTTTTTTTGGTTTGAAATTAGTAAAGACTTCAGAGATGAGAATGTCTAGGGATATCTTGAAAAGAATATTTATTTTCCCTACTTAATTTTCCCTTTAGTGTAAGTTTTCAGAAGCCTCTCCTGCATACAGTCTCTGCTTCCTACTTGAACTGTCATTTACAGCAGTGAGAATAACTGGTTGCCAATGTGATGTTCTTAACACATCTTTCACTATATACTGAGAAAGACTTCTTACAGTGGGAGATTTTTTAGGCAATATCCAGACTATCAGCTGTCATTTAAAAATTTAAATTCTAGACATAAATTATTGGCAGAAAAGTTGAAAATATGAACTAGACTGAGATGAGCAATCACAAAAATTTAAAGCTTGTAGTTAAAACAAAATCTGCAATATGAATGTGTAAACGGTTGACACGCTGGAGGGAAGAGTTGCCATCCAGAGGAACCTTGACAGGCTTGAGAGGTAGGCCTGTGAGAAACTCATGAAGTTGAATAAAGCCAAGTGCAAGGTATTGCATGTGGGTCAGGGCAACCCCAAACACAAATACAGGCTGGGCAGAGAGTGGGTTGGCAGCCACTCTGAGAGAAAGACTTGGGAGTGTTGGTGGATGAGAAGCTCAACATCACCTGGCACTTCTAGGCCAGAATCATATCCATACCCTGGGCTGTGCCAAAAGGTTTGTCGTCAGCAGGCCAAAGGAGGAGATTCTCACTTCTATTCTGCTCTGGTGAGACCTCACCTGGAGTACTCTGTCCAGGTCTGGGGCCCCCACCACAAGAAGGACACAGAACTGTTGGTGTGAGCTCAGAGGAGGGCCATGAAGATGATCAGAATAATGAAGAACCTCTTCTCTGAGGAAAGGTTGAGAGAGGTGGGCTTGTTCAGTCTGGAGGAGTCTCAATCGCTACATCTGCGGACAACTTATAGCAGTCTTCCAGTGCCTAAAGGCACCTACAGGAAAGTTGGAGAGGAGCTTTTTCAAAGACATATAGTGATGGGACAAGGGGGAATGGCATTAAACGGAAAGAGCATAAGTTGAGGATATTAAGAATAGATAAAAGAACAAATTCTTTACTGTGAGGCACTGGAACGGTTTCCTCAGAAATGTTGTGGATGTCCCATTCCTGGAAGTGTTCAGGGGCAGATTGGATGGGACTCTGAGCATCCTGGTCTAATGGAAGGTGTCCCTGTCCACAGCAGGGGGCTGGAACGAAAAGACTTGTCGCTTCCAACCCAGGCCATTCTATGATTTTATGATATCAGTATGTGTGAATGCAGGCAGACCACCTTATTCTTTTCTTCTCTACCCTGATTTTGCACAGTTGACTTAAATAAAGCTGAAGTCTCTTATTAATGGATTTCCCTGGCAGAATCTTTATGTGTCACTACAATACAGTTGTATCTTGTAGTATCTGTGTACATATATGTCTTTGATCAATCTGTCATGTATATTGCACAAACTGTACTTTTTCTTTCTATGCCTATGAAGACTTGCATTATTTTTCAGTTAACCACAAATTCTCTTACAATAGCAGTAGAACAGCCCATAATTTAATGTTGAGGGATTTAATCACAAAATGAAAGTAATCCTGAGTGAATCTTGAGAGATTAACTGACAGCTTGAATGAGGAAAGATGGCATTTGCAGTCTACAAAAGCTTAAGATGAAAAAAAAGTAGTATGATAGCATTTCAGAATACAAAAATGTTGCTATGGCAACTGTGTGTTCTCTATAGGCTCATCTTTCTAAGAAACACTGTAAGTAGATGCGTGCTACAAAATTCTGTGCATGATATAGACAACAGAGAAGAATGTTAATCACGATTCACAAGAAAACCTGCTGCAAAAACAGTCTTTTGTACAAAGATGTGAATGGTTTTGAATGATTGCTTAAGCTTCTGATGAAACAGATGTCAGAAAAGATTTATCCATAAGCTATTCAAGTGCCAGTTTAACTGTAAGTGATTTTCTTGTGTTCAGAAATACTTTTCTTGGAAGTATTAAAAACAGCTCTTTTGTCTTAGTTCCACAGGGGACTACTACTGGCCATAAATAATCCAGGAGGATACTTGTTTTTTCTGAATATAAGAGCAGGATATGGCTTGATAGGAACTGTGAGACAAGAAAAAACTCTGCTTCAAAAACATATCTTTAAAGCTTGCTTTTTCCATCACCTTGCACTACAAGGTCGAAATAGTGAAACACATGACTGGTCGAAGCATGTGATGACATGGAGAGAAACAGCACTAAACAGCCTGAGGCAGTACGCCAGCATTTCTGGGTCAGTATGGGTACACATCTGTTTGCAAACATGGAGAACTCAACAGTATGCCGGGAATCCAGGATCCTGTAAAAATGTAATCAAATGGCAGAGATACTCATAAAAAAAGTAATTTAATTAAATTAAGAGAAATAAAAGAAAACCTAGTGCTTTGCCCTAAATTTCAATTTTTTAAAATAGCAGGCTTATTTTAAGTTCTATTTTAAAGACAGAATTCTGATGAACTCATTGGTTCACTGACGAATTCATAATCAAATTTTAGAAATGAAGTTGTATTTTCCTGCTTCTACACAACATTAACACATGTCTAGCCACACGGCATCACATCTGTTCTGTACTCTCCTGCAAACAGATGCCAATTCTAGATAGTCTAGGAGGGAGGTGCAAAATTCCGTATTTAGATGTGAGAGAATCTGCATGTTTATTCAACCTCATGCCACCAATTTATCTTTCTTACTTACTTAATACATTATGAATCATGTGGTTTAATTTTGTTTCATTTTCCCTAAGCCTGGATAATGCTTCTAGTAGTAGCAATATTCTGTCCCTGTTTAAACCTTCCAGGGTTCTTGATCTCTACCTCTTTCTGTGATGTATAGAAATTTACAAGCAGAAAAAGGAAGCACTAAGACATCAGGGGACACAGTGATCCATTTTGAAAAGTCCTTTGAGAACAATTGAGAGATTAAGACAAGAGTCACCACTGGCCTGAGATCAGAACGCTTGCGTGCTGCCTCATTAGACCTGTGTTCTCTTCCAGCTTTTGGGTAAAGGAGGATGGACCAAGCTCTGGCTGAGCAAGGTAACAAGTACTGTGTGGCACCACAGACTTCACAGCACGTGAACTCCGAAGTACAGGAAAAGGATAAGAAATAATGGAGCCACATGTGTATGTGTGTGTGTGTGTGTGTGTGTGTCTGAATGTGTGTATTTATATATACATACATATATATATTTTTTTTTTTTTTTTCAGACATGTGTGCTAGGTTATGTGATAAAGCACTTCTGCATCCCCACAAGTCACTGGGAGCAGCCCCCAGATCACATTTCGGAGTGAGTGGTGTGCTGCTGCCCAGGAGTGGGGGATACATTGTAGGTGCAGGGGGAAAGCATTTTGAGATGAAATAGGATTTATTACGGGATGTTAGAAAAGGAGAGGGGAGCAGGATGAAGCTCTCAGTACACTCTGTGCCCATGTGAGTGCTCTAGGTGTCTTGTTTGATTCATGTGGCTGGATGTGTGTATTGATAGGGATGTGGCATGTACACGTGCTCTGTGTACATGTACCAGCTGGGAATGTGTCTCCTCACTTCTGGTTGGACCCAGGGATGTGGAACTGAGCAGCTGTGCATCTCCCAGGCTCTCAGATATAATTTTTCTCTAACTGTGTTCTAACTGTATAATTTTTCTCTAACTGTTGTAAATACCCACATACATGCAGGGTAACCCATTGAAGCTAATTGCAGTGCAGGCAGCAGCTAGTGCTCGGTTATACAATGTGAATTTACCTGCTCCACAGAGGCTGGGTTGGTATACCTGGTCATCCTGTGTCTCCAAAATGTACATTTCACTCGTAACAGAGATATTGTTTCAGCTTCCATTTGTAAAATGCTAGATCATTAGATGATTTCATAGGAAATTCACAGACACATCCTTGGGAATGAGAAAAACACTACTAGACCATCAAACAGCTCACAACATTTCAGGTGAGGGAAAGGCAGGCACTGGGATTCTGGCTACATGGATGAGAGGTGTTGATGAGGAAGTCCACCAACTCCACTGATTTTTTTTTTCTTGGAAATATCAGTCATTTGAAACAAGTAAGAATCACTGATTTTATGCTTATCTTTATTTTATTTATTTTGTGCTTCTCTTTCAGTTTGTTGTCAAATGAAAACAGATATTTGTCATTCATGGTCTTTTGTTTTTTGAAGATGAAGCAACAGTAAAACAAGATGTGTAAGGTAGTCATATATCATTCACTTAAAAATCTGTGGTTGGAATAAGGAGAAAGCCTTCCAAAGAGGGGAGAGGAAGCAGAGAAAGGAAAATGGAGGAGCAAGACAGTAAACTAATACACCTGAGAAAATAAGGGCAGAAGTACCATTATCAGTCAGTCATGAAGAATCCTTCAAGAGAAAGACAAATGGTTTTTGTGGAAGAATGGAGGAAAGATGCCTTGTAATGCATGGCTTATCCAGATGGACAACACCGTGAGCATTGAAGATTTGGACCAAAAATTGTTATGGAATAAAATAGTGGAACCTGTAAACCAGAGACTCTGTTAAGAAAATTAATAGATGCATCTAGAAAATTGCAGGCAAGTTGTAGGTCAAAGGGTGGGGGAGGCAAAGCTAAGCCTCTGTAGTCACCAGCAGATCAACCACAGCACCAATCTTGTTGACCTTCACCAAGCTGCACCTGCACCTCCAGCTCCTGCACTCTCGGGAGACAGTGGGGTGGAGGCAGTGTGCGAAAATTGGACGCTAGGCTTAGCTGTGGCTGCAAGAACGCACACAACTATTGCTTCTCACCCAGATTTTAAACTGCTGCAGGGAACTGTACAGTTGAAATAAGGTGAAGAAAAAAAATCCACACTCTTAGCACTGAAAGTAGGCCATTAGACATATTTCATCTCGGCTTTTGTTTTCAACTTAAAAAAAACATTTTTAATAAATATATTTGTGCTGTCTATAAGAAAATTACTACAATAATACAGATAAGAAAATGGCATGTCACTATATCCCTTTGTATGTCAAAAAAAAGTTTAAGCTGTACTGAAATAGAAGTTATCTATATAAATATTTTGACAGTGGCAAAGAAGGAATGAAAAGGTATAATTTTATATTTAACTGCACACGTACTGGTTGGTTTTCATGAAGCTAGGTACAGTGGTCTGGTGATATTGGTAATTATATTTCAGTAAATATCTCAAACAGAATTAGCCCATAGGGATAAAGGTGTTCTGAAATGCAGTTAAGAATAAATATTTACCCCAGAGCTTGCCTTTTATCTTTTGCATCAATTCAGTTTCCGTAACAAAAGTCTCTGAACTGTAGTCAATTATTAACCTTGTACTATGGTAACCTAATTTGTGTAGTTTGTAGTCTTTATTTCCATTGAAAATTTGTTCAGCAACTTTTTATTAAGTTAGCTTTTAGTTTGGTCCAGTGTAAAAGCAGAGTTACAAAAATGGATTGTAAAAGACTTTAGCCTATGTACTCAAATAATACTTAATTTGTTCATGGAAATTCTATTATAACATGAAATTAATGGCAAGAACTATCACAAGCAGTAGCAACAAAAAAGAATTTTAATTTGTGATACCTGTTTTTTGATTCAGTGTCCATTAACAGATATACTGCCATTGTAAAGCAACAACCTTTTAAAAAAAATAACGTGATTTGTCTTGCAATGGTTTGGATTGTAAATCAGATATCTTTTTGTATTCTTTCTCTTGCCTATTGTTGACTATATTTGAGTTCTATTTTGCTTAACCAGTACTCTTGTCTCATAGTCAAAACTGGATTCTGACTTGTTCAGATGTGAATGTTTTCCTATCTGAGTTTGGTTTGAAATTTGGTACTGGAAATAAAATTGAGAACAGGGTAGGATTTCAGAACCTATTTGCTTTTTATCCTCAATGTCTATAAACTCCATATTGAAATGCACTTACAGGACTTTTTGAGTAGGGTCTCTTGGGAAAAAAGAAGTGTTGTCAGTCTTTAGATTTGTGACTGGCTGAAGCCAAGCATGAAAGAGGTGCCTCTCCATGCAGACGTGTACGGTGCATAGAACCCATATACACATTTAGTCTGGGTTGTGTTTCCATTATGATCTTTTTCTGCCAAATTTTTAGCACTTCAACAGGATCAATTATGAGCTTGAAAATATCCAAAGGCAAATCTTTCTAGAGTTCACATCAGTTTGTTGAAAAATCATTTTAAGTTGTAGTAGTCTTGTTATTATGACTCATTCATACATTTATTCATTCAAAAAAACCTTTGTACCTTATAAAAGTAGAAAGTAGATTTTCTAAAAATCAGAATTTGAATGCTTCCCTACTTTAGTGGAAAACTGATGTGTCTTAGAAAGATGTGTTGCATAGATGACCTTTTAAGTTTCTTAGAAAAGAAGAAAATGTCATCAAAATTCTTCTGAGAATGTCTGCTGAATTACTTGGAAAATGACAACAAAAAAGAAACCTAGTGTGGAGAAAGGAATCCACAGACAATTCTCTGGGGCTTGCTGCTTCACCCCACTACACTGAGCTGGTCCACAGCCACCAGCAGAGAGGATACGTTGGAGTCAGAATTGAGTTATTTCTGTAGGCTTGGAAGAACAGCATGGACTAGAATAACAAATTCAGAGCTAAAATTTCTCTGATGAGAACAAGCTGCAGGAAAGTAGCTGTGGGAGAACAGCAATACGTTAAGACCTAAGAGTGAGATAGATCATCTCTCTGTAAATGATTGGATATGTATTTTCCGGATAAGACCTAGTCTGAATTACCATGGGCTGTTTCAGAAGATAAAGGAAGCTGGCAAACTGAAAGCCTTGACTGATTTGCTGAAAAATCCATTACATCTTCCATACAGGCTTATTAATGCAATGAGAGGAAAAAATAGAGTTGTATTGACACATGCATACATAAAGTTAAAGAATAACTTTACACAGAATTTCTGTCTCATATGTTAGAACATGTCATCAGAGATGACAACTTAGCAGCCAGGTAGCTTTTTTCAGATCTATGCCCAGGGTCAGCACTGCAGAAACAAGCCAGAATCGGGGTCCTGATCCGGGGCTGAAGGCAGCCAGTGTGCCTTAGACTACAGACTTATGTAACAGACTTGGGGATTGCCATCATGAAAAGTTAAATCAGAAGTAATAACTGTACGTCAAGCGGGAGTTATTTCAGTACTGTATTCAAAGTAGTGCCCTTGAACATTTCTTTTCAAAATCACAGACAGAAATTGCATTACATAGCTGCAGGTAACCTGGATAAAGAGATTGCTATTGAAAGCACCAGTGTAAAGCATACATCAAACTCGATATTTGAGCTGATGGATTTGTTGAACTTATTGGATTTATAGAATTTCTTCAAATACTTTTAAAATCTCAAAATAGGCTGGTGTTTTCACACTGTCTTTTTAAACCAGCCTCCTAAAAGGTGTGTGAACACAAAAATCCTTATAAATATGTTATTAATTCATGGTTGTTTGAACTTGGAATTGTTGATCCTGGAGGTGAATCTGTGAAGACGAGATCCCTGGACCAGACATGCCAATATGCTCTGCCATGAATTAAGCTCATAAGACACGCTGTATTTTGTAGGACAAGTGTTGACAGGAATGTACATGTTGGAACAGGAGGAAGACACTGCCATTTGCAGAAAGAGTGTTACATTTTTATAAGCACATGGACCTTATACCAGGACCTCTGCAGCACTGCTTAATCTGTTTGGGTAACCTGGGATCTGCTGTGCATTCTCAGCTGCCTGTACTTGCACTTGAATTATTGCTCTTAGGATGCAGCGAGAGAGGGGACAGTCCGACAAAGGCATGAAAACAAATTATTATGCCCAGCTATAAAGGTTATGTGGATTTACTCCTGCATAACAGTTCATGTGGTGAAATATTCTGGGAAGATGGACTTGCCTAGTTGTTCATGCAGGATGAGTCTCTTATATGGTTAACATTTTCAGAACCCACTGGCTCTCGCTGGCCCACTTTATAGCTTTTATTTTTTATACATACGTGCAATCTATGACAGATAAACACTTTCTCTCCTGAGAGCTCATGGTAATACCTCAGACCTACAGCCCTCTTTAAACCATTAAAGGCTACAGTCCGTAAAGGCCTTTGGCTAGCTTATTTCACGACATGTGCAAGTTTCTTGTACCTCTCTGTGGAGAACAGAGGTGAGAAAGCAACAGAAGAAGATCCTGTACACATTTACCCCGTGGTTTGCAGCTCTCTGCAGGAAAAAGCTGGGTTTGCTCCCAGAATCCATCTCTCTTCCTACTCAGTGTAAAAAGCATCATTGCAGCACAGCTGCACTCCATGGCACTACATTTTTCTCCCAAGTTATCAAGACAAAGCCTTTGAAGCAATTTGAGCACAAACAAGGTAAAAATAAAAATGGAAGAGAACCAGGAGAAATGCCCCTTTTTGATGTTAATTACTCCATAAAAATACTTGCTTACAACATTACATACAAATTTGCAGGTATTAGCTGTAAGTTACTTATGTAATTATTCTGAGGCTTGTTAACAAAAGACACTGCACTCTGCTGACTTCCCACAGAACAGCTAACTAATACTAGATCGTGTGGAGAGTTTTTTGTGTCTCCATTTCAAAACACTGTGGTTTGGGGTTTTTTTTTTCTGCTTTTCAAGGTGGAAAATCAAATACTCCTATTCTTCTGACTTACTGACTTACATAGCATTTCTTCAGTTCTGTGATTGCCTGGCTGATGTGCTCCAGCTCACCTCATGAGACTTAGTTTGTTCAGTACAGCCTGATGGTAAATTGAAGGGTCATTAAGGGTCTTTTGGTAACTTTAATTGACAAAGTTCACTTGTGAGCCACAATGTGCTTATGACCACAAAATAACTGCCAAGAAAGTAAAAACACTGAAGAACAAGTTGTGCCGGCTACTATGCTGACAGAGGTCACTGCTTATGACTTAATTATATGAAATATTGAGGCATAGTGTCTATCTGTTATCTGATGGGAAAGCACTGTTTTTGAGTATTGTATTCATTCTGATTGGGGTATTAAGGAGGAATATTGAAATAACAAAAGCCTCTGAAATAGAAAAGGTTTTGGAACATGTTAGATAATTGCTAGGGAAATGTTAGTATGGGAACTGAAATGTTAGTTTGGTTTATTCTATTAACATAACTTATTGCAAATGCCAAGGGACAATGGGGCTGAGTTATATCAGTCCTTTTGAAAGCACATCAGAAGATAAATGCTGCTAATGTAGTGTTTTATGAATACCATATCTTATTATCCCGAGGGAAGTTTGAGATATCTGTATTTAATTTATGCTGGGATTGGTGCTCAGTGAGTAACCCCAGCTCAGCCAAAGGTAAAGTGAGTTTCCACTGACTCATTTTTATGACTCAGACCACAACCGCATGCTTGTTTGTACTCCCACTAGCTAGAGCACTTGTTTACAGTGATCAGAATTTAACCAGAGGACACTAAATTGAACAGACTCTTAATATTTACTGATCCATCCAAAAACTGGTATTATTCTCCTTTTTTAAGTCTTTGCTAAAATAAGATAATTCAAGTTACTCATGGATTGTCTGCATCTACATATAATTTAGCCTTCACATAGCTCTAAAAATGCCTTTCCCAAGAAACTTTCTCTCTCTGTAGTCTAATATTTAAATTTTAATTGAAACAGATCTTCTGATTAATTACATTTTTTTTTAACTTCTGCAATTATAGCTCCTACAATGATTCATTGAATTTCTCTTTTTCCTAGCCTTTTGTAATTCCTCTCTTTGAAGGTCACTGTCTGTGGTGATTATAGAGACAAAATGGATTTTTTAGGTGGGGTTTTTAAAGACTAGACCATGCACACTCTCAGTGGGTGCACCTGCATTTGGAGTGCTGCATGGAAAGAAGGACACATTCACACCATCTTTCCCAGCAACAGTTCATATTTCCTGGTCCTAAATATGTGCTGTGGATGTGCAGAGCATTAAGTGCACCCACACTGCATCTCTAGCCTTCTCACTGGTGTCTCATGTGCACGGCTCCAGCCTGCTTTCACCCAAAGCACAACCTTCTGAGACTCTGGAGTGTTCCAGAGTATCCTGTGAGACTCAGAGTACAGAACTAGTAAAAATTCACACCAAAAATGACAGCCTACTCATGCACTGACTTGGTAATACAGATGGACCAAGCCGGGTAGCTAGGACAGGAGTCACAGAAAGATTTAGATACCTAAACACAACAGATTTGAATTTTAGGAGCTATTTTCAGAATTAATGAAGACATACAAACTGTACCTTCTCACTGAGTAAGAATAGTTGAAGGCTGGGAGAGTACACAGAGAAGTATCATCTGTGCTGGCTCAGCTCTTCTGCACTTTCCTGGGCACTGGCATTTGGCTGATGCTGAGGATTGGAGCTTGGCAATCAGATCCATCAGCATTTCAGCTATCTGTTTTGATAGAGATTTTCATCTGCATGCAAAAGTGTGGGTGCTAGTGGTAGAAGTAAGTTAGCAATGAAAGTTTAATGTCACACATAATTAAATAGATGTAGTCTTCCTGTATATTTATTGTAAATTACGTATAAGCCTGAAAGAAAGACTCAAAAACGAGGTCTTTTCATTCCCAGCTGATTGCCTCAAATGACAGATTTCAGTTGTTTTCCTTAATATTTTTTTTGGCCTCATGAATTTTAACTTCTGTCTTTTGCTATGCCACAGATTCAAAAAGAAGGAGTGGGTTTTGGCTGCTGCAAACCCTGAAAATGACAGTGTTGTAGAGACGGGATGTAGAATTAAATCCCTTCAAACCATGGAGGCCAAGAACAATTTCTGTCTCCCAGCTGATTGCTTTTACAATTATTTTTTGGGGAATGAGGCATGTGCTATTCCCAGGCATTGAATTTTTCAAAGGTCTTAGCTTCATTCTGTCTTTCGAAAGATTTATTTTCTTTCATTAAAAAATATATATACTTCCTCACACCCTTCACTGACTTTGTTAATCCTAAATGATTGATCTGTGGTGGATGGAGAAGTCTGATTCAGACATCTAAGCTTTGGAAAATATTAACAGTTCTGCTCTAAATGATAATTTTATTGTTTCCTTGAAAATAAACACACCAAGGCTTTACAGGCCAGAGCTGAACTAATATGGTTGGGATTTCAGTCCTCTGTAATAGTCATAGCTCCGAAAAACTTGGGGCCTGCAGGGAAGGCAGCCTTCTATTTTCTTTGACAATTTTTATTTGCAGTTTTGCAAAAGCAGTCTTACACTACTGCTCAGTCATAGAGAAGTAAAAAATAAGCAAACAGATGCCTATGCTAAATAGCGCTACTCTTTTGCAGTACCATGATTTTTATTTAAAACATGCATTATTCTGTAGAAGGACAGGGTGGGTGGATGACTGAAGAGCTGTAATGGCAGCTTTGGAAGAGATATTGGTGCAAACAACTGGTTTCGGGGAATGGAGATTATGACTGAAACTGCCACTGATTTACCCAAAATACAGCAGAAAGGTATACAGTTTTTAAAGTGATTAATCTAAAATTGCTTCAGGGTGGGGGTTTTTTAACATTTTGCCATGCTGCCCACCAATTTAGTGGGAGGATATGTTACTAATTTACCATCCACATCTCTAATAACTCACGTCGAGGAATGTGACTCTATTTTGCTTTCCAAAGAAAATAACCTCAATTACCTTGGAAAGTGTGTTGTAGCAAATTCCCTGAGCTCTGCAGGCATCTCCTATATTTGTTTAGTTCATTTGACATTATATACATATAAATACATGTGTGTGTATGTTATATGTAACAGGAAAACCTACCTGATCAATATGTGGCTTAAAGCCATTGGCCGAGTTTTGTCTTTTTTGACCACAGGGCCGTCAGCACCAGGTGTGCCGGACACAGATGGGATCTACCTGTCTAAAAGGGGGAAAAAGGATTTTAGCCCATGAGTTGGCAGTGCTGCCTGAGAAGGCTTTAAACCATGTTTGAAGGGGGAAGGAGACAAGACCAGGCTTGCTAGAGATGACACTCCAGTGTTGGGGGTGACATCGACAGCCCAGCTGAAGTGCACCAATGCACCCAGCATGGGTAACAAATAGGAGGCAGCAGGAAGCTGTGATGTAGTTATCACCATGGAAATGTGGTGGGATGACTGGAGTGCTGCAGTGGATGGCTACAAGCTCTTCAGAAGGGACAGGCGAGGAAGGAGAGGCCGTGGGGTGGCTCTGTGCACTGGGGAGGGTTTCCACTGTACGGAGCTCAGGGACAGTGGGGATAAGGCTGAGTGCCTGTGGTGACAATCAGAGGGATGGCCAACAAGGCAGAGATCCTGCTGGGAGTCCGTGACCGACCACCCGACCAGGATGAAGTGAAATATTCTATCAGTGGATGTTTCATGACCTCTAGCCCTTGCTCTTGTGGAGACTTTAACTTGCCAAATGTCTGCCAGAAACACAGCACAGTGGAGAGGAGGCAGTCTAGGAGGTTCCTGGAGAGTGTGGAAGGTGACTTCCTGACACAGCTGGTAAGGGAGCCTACCAGGGCATGCCCTGCCAGACCTGCTGTTTACAAACAGAGGAGGGCCATGGGAGATGTGGTGGTTGGAGGCCGTCTTGGACACAGTGACCATGGAATCAGTCACAGAGTTTTTGATTCTTGGAGAAGTAAGGAAGGTGAGAAGCAAAACGCTTGGACCTTGGACTTCCAGAGGATGGACTTTGGCCTGTTCAGGACACTGGTTCAGAAAGTCCCCTGGGAAACAGTGCTTGGTAACAAGGGGTTCCAGGAAGGCTGGATGTACTTTAGGGACAAAATCTTAAAGGCACAGGAGCAGGTCATTCCTGTTTGTCAATAGACAAGTCAGTGGGGAAGAAGATCATCCTGGCTGAACACGGAGCTTTCAACGTAATGCAAGGGTAAAAAGAGAGATTATGTCCTTTGGAAGAAGGGGCAGGCAACTCAGACAGAGTACAAGGATGTTGCTAAGTCATCCTATAGAGAAAATTAGACAGGTGAGAGCTGAGCTAGAAGTCAGTCTGACTTCTGCTGTGAAAGACAATAAAAAATGTGTTTAAAAATACTTTAACAACGAAAAGAGATACAAGGAAAATCATCATTTATTGGACACAGGGCCTGGGGGGGGAACACTGTCACCAAGGATGAGGAAAAGGCTGGGCTGCTTGATGCCATCTTTGCCTCAGTTATTAACAGAAAGCCCAGTTATCCTCAGGGCAGCCAGCCCTGGCAGAGAGGGATGGGGGGAGCAGGATCGACCCCCTGCAATCCAGGAGGAAGTAGGTAGTGACCTGCTGTGCCACTTGGACAATCACAAGTGTATGGGACTGGATGGGATTCACCCAGGCGTACTGAGNATCATTTACCATCAGTCCTCGTTAACCAGGGAGGCCCCAGACAGCTGGAGGCTGGCCAGTGTGATGTCCATCTACAGGAAGGGTTGGAAGGAGGATCCAGGGAATACAGGCCTGTCAGCCTGACCTCAGTGCTGGGGAAGAACATGTAATAAATCATCTTGGGTGCCATCAGGAGGCACACACAGGACAACGAGAGGATCAGGACAAACTCTGGCCCAGCCAGTGTGGGTTTAGG
>VXAZ01008685.1:23978-56307 GCA_013399875.1 Gymnorhina tibicen | reverse complement strand
ATTCTGGTTTAAGCACAACTAAAATCACTGTTACAAATTCCAGGCTGCCTTTGCTACAAAACCCCCGAACACACGTAGAAAACCACTGTTAGTAGTCCACTCATAAAGTAAACTTCTACATTAGCAAAAAAAATGGTAAAAATAGTTAATTACATTACCTACTCTAGGAATAATTTCAAGGAAAATATGTCAAAAGATTTCCTTTGCCTAGGTTATAGCTGATTTAGAGAATATTTGTACTCACTTTACTAGTGTAAGAAACTTCACATCTTGCTAACTGATTATATGCAGTTTTGTGAAAAGCACAAAAAATGTGAAAAGTTTTAGGTATTGCTCACCTATAAAAACAAAAGGTGACAATTGGATCATTCAGGCGACCATCATAAGAGTACTTCTGGGCATAAAAGCACCAAGGGGAGTGAAATGAGAAATTCCAATATTAAAAGAGCTGTACTGGGAATAGTCTAAGATTACTTAGTTTAAGGTATACCTGTATGCAGACAAATGCTGTGATAGGTAAGATCTATTAAGCAGTCAGCACTTCATAGATACACTTTAAAGAGTAGAAAAAAAATGTTAGAATACTGTAATTTATACATTAATCCTCTAACTCATGGGGCTTTTTTCTGCTTTAAGTAGCTAGGAACACTTTATTAAATAGATTTATACCTCTAAACCAGAAAACTTCAGCCAAAAAATTGACCCTGTATTACATCACAGTAAAATGCATTACACTGCTTTTTACCTCCAGATCCTAGCTGCTTGTAGAATCTGTATTCCAAATGTAGCTGTGGTGCTCTCGACTTCATTGGCTCCTGATTTAAAAACAAAAACAACATTTAAAACAAAGCCTAAAAACTAAAATGCTAACCTACTACCAGCCAAACTAGCCCTGCTGCTTCCAAGCTACACAGAAAGTTTGAATGTTTCTTCTGAAATGACTGGCAATCAAGAAACAGAGAAAACTAAATCTCCCTCAGGTGAGACTAGTGCATACAAGGACATTTTCATCTTGTATTGCTCCACTGGACCAGGGTTCAACATGCAAACCAAATAACAGACACATAATGGAACTAAAAAAATAGTATACTTCTCCAAAGTACATGGATGATATGTCCTACATTTCTCAGAAACTGGCATAAATATGCAGCTTAACAGATTGAAAAGAACCTCCAAACACCTAATACACAATAGATATATCTTTATAAGAATAAAGTCTTATCCTAGGATCTTAACAAAAAATACCAAATCCTTCCACCAAATAGTAACAGCAGAAATTAAGTACCACCGTTCCAAACTATAAATCCAAAACAAGCAAAAAAAAAAGCCCCAGAATAAGTCTGTAGTTTACGCACATTAATGAAATCTTATTTCTATGTTCAACATGCCAGTGTGTCATGGCCTCATAAAACGAAATGAAGTGACATGAGATTAAGCAGAGGAACACACATGCAGCCTAAATAGAAATCCAAACTTCTTGAGTACCTCCCTTTGCAAAGAAAAGGTACTTTACCACAAGATTCTTGAAGTGAGAGCATCTTTTAGAATATATGCCTTGTTTCTTGTGATATGCAACATGATTTTAAGATTAAGCTCCACCAGGGAAGGTTTAAGTTGGACATCAGGAGTTTCTTCACAAAAAGGATGCTTAGACATTGGAATGGACTGCCCAGGGAGGTGGTGGAGTCACCATCCCTAGAGGTGTTTGAGAAAAGACTGGCCACGGCACTGAGTGGCATGTTGACATGGTGGTGTTCAGTCAGAGATTGCATTCAATGCTGAGGTCTATTCCAGCCTAATTGATTCAGTGATCTTCCAATGCAACAGTGATAAACTGGAAACTAATTTGGTTATTACTAGCACTGCAGCACATAGTAAGTAACTGTTAATACAGTTATCAGCAATAACTGATACTGCTGAATATCAATTTCTGAGAAGAGCTTAGTGCTCATCTTTTTCCTTATTCCATCATCTTCAGAAGCTACAACGTTATAAACCTGTGTTGTTTCTCAGTGTCATATCCAGGGCATAAAAACTATGAGCCAATGTGCAAGCATGAGAAATTTAGTCTTCTTCCTCAACCCATCTCCCTCCAAGACTTAGGTGTTTCCAGTTGCTGCCAAAGTCCCTGACAGGTACACACTTATGCATTTGATCTTGCCAGGATGCCAAAGGTGAATGCCTAAAAGTAAAGACGGACCAATGTAACAGTTTCTGCCAAAAACAAATAGAATTTACTGTATGGTTTTTACACTCCAGAGCAACCAGCATTACTGAACATTGGTATTCTTTGCAAAGAAGTGAGCAAGAACTTTATAAAATAAGAAAGTGTTTATTATTCCAAAAATTAATTACTAAGCAAGACTAACTGGGCCACCAAAGGCCTAGTTACAGTTTACAAGAAGGACACATGAAATTTATGGTCAAGTATTGAAGAGAGATATTCCCTAAAAAAACACTTTAAGTCAAAGCAAATCAGCGCAACTATCAACCTTTAGTACTCAGCTTTCAGAGGTATGAGGAAACCCACTATGAAGTATTTATTGAAACATTTGAACCTTTTAGAAAACTACACAAATTTAGCAGCTAGTTTGCCTGTAGTACACAAGTCTGTTAGATACAAAATACACCACACTCTACATAATGCCTAATTAAAAATTATGATTCTGCCCGCTAAGAGGAAAATATTTCAGTTCGCAAAACTCTGCATGTCTGCTGATTATAATAACACGAGACACTGGCTCACAGGAAGTTTAATTTTGTTCAATTATACAGATTTGTCTCAACTGATTGTACATTAACAACTTAACCCCTCAATGTTGTAACATGGTCCCATAAAAAGGATGTAAAACAGCTTGTATGTATTAAATTTACAGGAATAGATTAAATAAAGAATTTTTTTCTAGGGAAAAGAAATAGCTTCCAATTTTTGACACATACATCCTCTTTTTCATAAATGCTGCTTGTCCTGGCCATCAGCAGAAAGCAGTCCTGATAAATCTCCAGAACGCAACATTCTCAAACAGTCAAACACGTCTACTAAACTACTACACACAGCCAAAGACTGAAGCTAAACCTTGTTCAGCAGAGAGACAATTAAATACCTTTATTCCTTCCAGTAAAAGTGAAAAAAAATGGCAATATGTACTTGAAGTTCATCTATTGAATGACAGCCTTTAGGAATTGCCTTATTTTTGTAAGAAGGCTTAGATATCTTCCTGTAGTTCCAAATATGCAAAGGGAACACATCATCGTGTTCAACAAAACTTGAAAAGGGAAAGCACAATAATGTCTTCACACACAACAATTTTATTTCTGCACATCCCAGTCTGCAGTATGCAGTATCTACACATAAATGAGAAAGGACAGGAGAAGATAAATCAAGATAAAAGAATGTTAAATGTAATCTTTCACCATAAGAGTGAAGAATACAATAGTGCATTTACAAGTCTAAAAAGAAAATTCAGTAATAAAAAAAAGAAATGGCAAGTCAGTTCTTTCGTTTCATTAGTGCTTCAGTGTATTTCAGCATCTAAAAATAAGCCTGAGAACACATAACTGTTCAAACGTCATGTTAATCCCAGAGCGCCTTGAAGCCAACTTCTCCCGTTACCAGAAGAAACTAGTGTATTTTCTTTAGTTAAATAAGCCCAGGTCTTCACTCAAGTAACCTGAAAGAATTGTTCTGGGATCTGCAAAGTTCTGTAAATGACCCTCCCTACACTGCTTTTACATTCACATCTAATTATTTCAAAGCTTCAGTATCAAAACATAGACAAATTATTTTCCTGCTCAAGACCATTTCTCTCTAAATGAGGAACATGGGGTCTTGCTGCCATCAAAGAATTATGTGCAGTTTACTGCAGTTTACTTAGCCCCAGTTACCTGAGTGACAGAAAGAACTGCTCCTTAGTTTATCAGAGACGTTTTTACCCGCCTTTTTTAATTCTGTGGCATGATTATATATTCAAACAAAACAATAAAGACACCTAAAATGTGAAATCTGTTTCAAGTTCATTATGAATTCTTTTCACAATTATTTTTGTCCCAAATACATGGAATAAAATACTATAGTTTTCAAGTCATTTCCCTTTTAAGGGGCTTTGAAAAAGCACTTTGCTTGAACTGTAAGGTTGAAATTTTCAAGAAGTCTGATAACCTAAACCACATTATAAACATTCAGCTATTAGCTACTTTTCATGGTTTTAGTAATTCAGTGAGAACTCAGCTCAGTTTATGTTCTGTCTCTGCTTCACGCATTTCTAAGCAATGGTAAACAAAAGCTATTTTCAGGAAAAAAAATTATTTAAGAGGTGGGCTCTTGTTACAGGAAAAGACCAGTCTATTAAACAGACTTGCACTAGATTTGGATTTACTACATTTCCTAGAGGGATTCTGAAAAGGTGTCATTCTAGACCACAGTCATTCCTTAAAAAAAAAACACTGACAGAAAAAATGTTACAACCTTGAAATGAAGAGCAACTTTCTTTCCACACACACCCCTCACTTATAATTTTAGCAATTCAAATCTTTAGTGGACTAATGAATCAGTGAATTAAAGATTACAGTTTAAAAGGCAGTGATGACTACCTTGTAACTTCCTATCTTTCACCCAAAGAAAGAAAAATTGACATTTTCAGAAGCAGTTCTGTGGAGGACTACGCATAAGCATGTTTTGTCTCAAATATTCTGACTGTTATGACAAGAAAAGTGTGATCAAAACAGAGGGTCCCATGGGGATGGAGTAGTGCTGTTCTAAACGAGCTTCCTGCTCCTGCATAGTCCCCCCAACTGACTTCCCAGAGGAGGGCTCAAAGGGCTGCCTGGGCATGTGCAAACAAAACAGCATGAAAAGTCTTGTTTACATAAGAGGCTGCACCAGGTTAACTATAAAAGGAAGCACACTGAGCCCCCTCACTCTTTTTGCATATCTTTCTGTTTTGCTATCCCAGCTCTGGACCATCCATGCAGCAGGACCAACTGCAGGTATCTACAAATCAGTGAACTTCTTTGTTTTCTTTCTCTCTTTTCCACCTTAAGTTCTCTCATCCCTTGCTTTCCCTGGGCAAAGCACAGCTGTCATATTTTTCCCTGTACTGTACAAAATGAAGGGCTTGTTAGCCACCACTTTTGAGAAGTGTATTTTAAGAATCCAAGGGCTTGTTAGCCAACACCCTTTGAGTCTAATAGTGGGGGGTTGCCACAGTTATGACAACTGTACAATAAAGCACAAGAGCTCCCCAGCATGTGGTCTGGTGTCTTTGTTTAGCCTGATAAGAATTTACAACAAACATCACACTCCTACCAATGGCTTGTAACAATAAATTGGTGTCATAAACAGGACTCCTATGAGGCCGAGAGGGACTGAACAGCTCTTGAGCTATTTAGAGCTGGGATGAGCTTGGATATCTCCATCTCTGACTGAGGGACAGGATGGATCACGAAGCAGGACATGACAGCCCAGGAAATGCCAAGCACAGACCCCTTTCTCATTATGGACAATACTAGCCCTATACTCATCTTCATACGTGGAGTACTGTGTGTCATGCCGATGGAAACACAAAAGGATAAAAAGATTCATGACTCCTTACTAAAATATCTAGATAGAGAGCAAAAAGAGAGAGACAATTTATTACAAAATTTGGTTGACTCTTTGCAGAAACATTTTAAAGTCTTGCTTGAGTCCTTATAAAAACATCCACAAGACTTGGCTGACCACTTATGAAATTGTTTAGATAGAGAGAAAAATGAGAGAGCAAAAATGGAATCTTTGTTGAATATAGAAAGGGACCTTACCCAATTCCTATACTCTGAGCTCTGCAAGGTTGCAGAGCAGGAGAAAATGTTCAGAGATGTCTTGGGTACCAGGGCAGGGATGAGAAGCTGACCTTGGGAGTACAAGGACTTAGATAACTGCTCAGATAAGGAATTAAAATGTGAAAGGAAGAAGCAAGATTAGGCTGCTAGATTTTTAGAAACAAAGGGAGTGATTCACCCAGTAAAGGAAATCAAAAGTACTGAGGGATGAGAAGGATGAGGAGAAGGAGAGAACCACAGGAGTGCTGGGCAAGGAGACAAAGGCAGATGTGGAAGAGGCTGAAGCCAGAGAAGTGCCTATAGGAAAGACAAGTGTAGGCAGCAACTGCTGTAGAGCAGAAAGAAGCTGCAGAAGAGGAGGCCAAGGGATACTTGGGAACCTGAGGTTTTCGTAAGGGTAAATGATCCTTGTGAGTCCTGGACCCTCATCCAGCAGCTGCCTATTGGTCAAGGGGTTTAGGTTTCCTGGAGAGGGAGAGCAGGCCTCAGGAGAAGGTGTTGCTTGCTGCTGAGAGCAATCAGGAAAAGAGGCTGAAGGCAGAGGGGCTGTTTGCTGTCCAGCATGGTCATATATTAGGAGGCTTCAGCGCAGCTTTGGGACGCATAAGAGAGAATCTTTCACGAGGAATTGCAGTATGTAGAATCTGGACCCCTAGTTAAAAGTGAAACCAGAGATGATGGACAGGGACAGCAAACTGCTACTGTATAGTGCCATATAAGGTAACCAAAACATCAAAGTTATTGCAGGGTGAGTTAAATGAGAAGGAAGACACTGTTCGTTTCCCAACTCAAATATGGAGGTTGTGTCTGGACTAATCCAAGTAGAAGTTGTTAGTCCAGGCACCGGCAAAACCATACAGCTTCAAAGCAGTGGTTCAGTTATTTACCCAGTTCCACCCAGTGAGACAATGGCAGTCACCCTACTGCTCTGGTGGTAAAGGAACAGGCCATGGGAAAAGCAGTCAATGGTATCCTTCACAAAAGGAAAGATAAAGATCCAACTAAACTTAAGCACCACCTAGGACAACCAGTTTTAGCAGATTTTTTCACTATTGGAGTAGTGACTTAAGATGCCTTTCAGCAGCTACTAGTGGATAGCTACCAATGCCCATGATAAAGAGCATTGTGTTCACACCAATGGGTAGTACCTTCTTTTCAACCACTGGTTCAGGACTAGGCATTTTTCCTTTTCCTACAGGAACTACGACAAAGCAGTGACTGATGTTAACATCAAGCATTTTGACTGCATGTTGCTGTTTTATAATTTGTACCTAGCGCTACTGACCCAAGATATTTCAGTAATGTGTCCTTTTCTCTTCATCCTGGTAAACATGAACTATTGTAGTAAGACTCCAACTTAGCTTGGGAGCTAATACAAGAATTTTTAAGAATATGGAGGCCTCACAGCCAAGGGCTTTGCCTTGCCATGCCTTGCTTCACATTGGAAGGAACTAAGATTCTTTCTGTTGCTTGTAAGTTTGTCTGCTGTGATGTGTATTACTTCTAACACTTGACCTGAAGACCTCCCCTGAAACAGAGTTCATACTTGGTATTAGAGCTTTGAATAGAAATTTTTGTACTTGCTACAATTGTAATGGGACCAAATCCCCATACATTTTTCAGTGTGGTAGCCAATGGCAGGAATTAGCCTGCCACAGAGCCACAAGTAATTATCCTAAATCTTACTGAATTGAAGAATGACGAAATACACAGCCCCTTTGGGGTTGGCTTGGAGGAGTTCAGATGAAAAATCTTATTCCTATCTAACAGAAGAATACCATGCTTGATTGAAATGTAGTGTTTGAATTCCTTCCCTATGTCCTATCAGTGTTCAATTCGACAACCCCTCAGAGACAGATGTGCCCTTAGCACACCCATTATTGAACAAGAGCTACATGGGATGCTCAGCCTCACCCAAAGGGAGTGCTCTGTCACCATCCACAATGCTACAACTTCAACTGAAGAGGCCTGAGCAAAAATGGAGGAAGCTGCTGACCAGATGGCTGAACTATTCCAATCACTACAACCAAAGGACTGGTTCGATGAATCAAGACTTGGACTCCAGATTTCTTCTGTTTTGAAATCAAGGGGTGGGGAAAGTGTTTGACATAAATTGGGATTGTAATATTGGTGGGATTTCTGGTTTTAA
The DNA here is from genome assembly GCA_013399875.1 of Gymnorhina tibicen. Taxonomy (NCBI): domain Eukaryota; kingdom Metazoa; phylum Chordata; class Aves; order Passeriformes; family Artamidae; genus Gymnorhina; species Gymnorhina tibicen. Next base: position 48,341 of record VXAZ01008685.1, on the reverse strand, counting down.
TGATGAGCACAGACCTTATCTGCAGCTGTGATTAGCTGCTTACTGTCTTCTGCTTCCTCCCTCTTCTAGCCCTCTGTCCAATACATAGAGATCACCACAGCCAAAGATGAGCCATATGCCCAACCAATAGTAAGGAATGTTTGAGCCACTGGGCTGTGTGGAGGACCTGGGCAAAAGCATGTTTTGTCTCAAATATTCTGACTGTTCTGGCAGGAAAGCTGTGATAGGAAAGAGAGGGTCTCACTAAGCTGGGGCAGCACCTTGCTGAGCCAACTCCCTGCTCCACCCGGAGACTCGTGGTCAGTTCCCCACCCTGGACTCACTCCCTGGAGGAGGGCTCCACGGGTTGGCTGTGCATCCAAGAACAAAAAAGCACAAAAAATCTCATTCCCATAAGAGGCTGCACCAGGTTAACTATGAAAGGAAGCAGATTGGGCTTCCTTGCTCTCTTTTTCCTCTCCCTTTTTCACTGTGTCACAATTCCAGCTCTGGACCAGTCACACAGTGAGACCAACGCCGGATCTAAGGACTGGTGATATTCTTTGTTATCTTTCTTTTCTGCTTTTATTTTTCTTTTCCCTCACTCTGTCTGGGCAAAGCATGGCTATCATTTTCTATTCCATACTCCATACTGAAGTTTGTTGTGGGAGTGGGGAGTTGTGGAAGTGTTGTGGTTTGTGAGCCAGCACCTTTGAGTAGTGAGTTGAGAGTTTATTAGGGTGTACTGTAAAAATTACAGGCTTGTTAGCCAGCACTCGTGCAAGTCTTCAAACATAAGGGCTGTTAGCCGATACCTTTTAAGTTTAAATAGTGGCCTGGTTGCCGGACACAAGGCAATCACACAAAAAAGCACAAGAGCTCCCTAAAGTGTGTCTAGTGTCTTTGTTGAATCTTGATGAGAATTTATAATGAGCATCATGGCCTCTACTGATGGGTCATGACATGTGCAAGCAGAAATTCTTTTAACTAGTCTTTTGGAAGTGGTTAAGCATCGGCAGAGGAGGTTAGTCTGAGCAGTGGAGAAATATGTCAAAGGGAAAGAGAAAAACAATGAAGGAGACAGAAAAGCTGAATAGTGAACAGGAGGTTTAAGTCAAGTACAGGGACATGTAATAAAAGTAGTAAATCTAACAGTAAGAAAAGGTGAGCCGGAAAGGTAGAGTTTTTACACACCAAATAGCTATTGCTAAAGAACCACCTGATCACAAGAAATCAGTTTGTATACTAGAAGACCAGCAGAAACATACAAACACCACTACACAGCCCAGAACTGGTAAAGCCCAGTTCTTAAGAGTTTCATTCTACTTCTTAAAAAAGTCTATTCTGACCTCTCAAAGTGGAGTATGTCCTCAACAAGAACAGGCCATAATGAACTATGCCAGATTAAGAGCAAGATTCTGGAACTGTAGCTGTTTTACCAAAATAAATATCCATTTACATATAAACATTATACTTTAAAATGCATGCATTGTATGACCCTCAGACCTCACATAGAAAAACTGTTTAGGGTATTTTGTTACACAAGTCCTGAAGCTGCCCTAAGCATCGTAACAGGAACATGCTTGCATAATTTTGTCCACAAAGGAAATATTAATTCAACACAACTAGAAAGTTTGACCCAAAAGAGCACTTAAAAAAAACACTTACTTTTAGCATCAGAAGCACTCCTGAAAGCTGCTGTATAAACACAGCCATTCATTGCACTTGAGAGAAATCCACAAAGTCCTCCTGCACTAGAGTATATGGTTACCATTGATACACAAAACATCTGGCATAGGACATGTCTTGCTGCTCACAAGACAACAGTAGGTCAACAGTGGAATGCTACCATAAGGAATGCAAATATGATTTTAGGATACTGCAGGAGAGATTACAGCAATTAGACCTGCCAAGGGTAACTGCTCAAACTATAACATAATTCAAGTAACCCCATTCAGGACGGCTAAACTTGAACTACAACAGGTGCAAAACAGAGAGGAAGTTAAGAGTGTCTCATTCACAATAACAAAACACAAGCTAAGCATAGGCCTAATGACTGCTCTGAAAGCACAAAAGTAAAAGTGCCAGAGAAAACAAAAGCTTACATTTAAAAAGGAAAAGGATGATATGCCACTGTACTTATAACTGCTGGAATAAAGTCCTGGCACTGTCTCAAATAGGAAAAAACAGAAAAAAATGCAAAATCCAAATAAATCCTACAGTTTGATGCAGCTGCTCTTAGCAGACTGAACATTGTGACTCAAATCCTTTCTGATCTGGAAGTAAGTAGATATCTGAAATACATACTGAAACAAAAAAGGGAGAACCATATTAAAAGAATCCACTAGTTCTACCTGCTAATAAATGTATTTTTATCTTACTATGATGATGCAAGTGCCAGTGTTGATTTTGACTATGATTCCTTCATCTGTTTTTCATTGCAAAGACATTATAGCTTTTCATGCCACTAATGTAAGAGGACAAATGGAAAGTTCACTACATATTCAGAGTTCTTTCAGCACGAGCAGTAAATGACAGACAGACCTAACTACATTGGTTCTTTAGTGACTTCAAACTAAGTTACTCAATAAAGTTACTTAAAATTTTTTACTCAGCTGGAAACAAGCAGCTCTAAGATTGAGATAATCGGAAACCAAAAAAGTAAATGTTGCCAATGAACAGTATCATCTGTGACAGCTGAAATGGGTTGAAATGGTAGCCACGCTTACTAAGTTGCATGTGTAATAAAAACGCCTTTACCAAAACTGATCAGATAAAAAGGTTCTCTTGTTCCACATGATCAAGTATTTAGTGCTTAAAAAAAATCCCACTATCTTGCAAAATATTTCTAAATGTCCTTTCTGGTAGACAGCCTTTAACTAGAAGAATTCTCAGACTATTTTCAACTTTCACCAGACATACAGAATAAGTTCAAGATAGGTTAAAACAAAATGAGTTTAAATCTGATTTAACACACAATAACCTTCAAAACTGTATCCAATGTTGCTCTCTCAAGCCATAATTTGCATGTTTTTAAAACTTTTGCTACTCCCAAAGCAAGTATTTTACAAAGCAAGGACAGTGATACCAGTATTTTTCAGAAGTTTATTCTATGTTTGTAATGCTTTTTAGATTTCTTATCTAAAGCCATGGATTTCTGTTCCCACAGCTTACGTTTCACTTTATGGAACCCTACTATGCTATGTAAAGAGTTCTGTGCTACTGAAGCAACAAAAATTAATTGTAGTCCTACAAGTCTTTCAATGATAAAAAGTAACCAAGTGAATTGCATCATGAAAGACTTCGGTTATGAAAACAGTCATTTACCAAGATATTGTAAGTATCCAGAAACAAATTATGGTGTTGCCATAGTTCTGATGACAGATTACAAAAAAGCCAAACAATAACATTAACACAACCCAATATCCAAAAGTATCACGTTTGCAAGTGAAGTAAATAAATTACACAACTTTGTAAATAAAACCTGTCTACCAAAGTGATGTGCAAATACCAACAGTTAGAGATGAAAAACACTTAGGGGCCGGAGTGCAGACATTAAAACACATGCAGTCTGAACAATTTCAGGAGTTTCTCTATAGTCATCTGATGTTAAGATTCACAGTAAATTCATTGTTCCTCTACTTGCTGGACAACAAAGGAATTTACTAAGATGAATGACATAGAGCACATCTTTGAAGCAGCATTAAACCATCGCTGATTTTGCATAGATTTAGTCTTAAAAACAGTGACAACAATTAAAAACTGGTTTTACTTAATATGGTCAAACTATACAATTACATCTATCACTAATTGCTTTTATCTAGTTCAATGAAATCATATAAGATTATTAAACGTTTCAATTAAAGAAATCAAACCATCAACATCTGAAAGGAAAAATCTAATTCGTTTTTCATCCCAAATCCTTTAAAAAAATATTAACTTACCAGTTTAATTGCCACATAGTCATTTGTGTACAAATTTTTCCCTTGAAAAAAGAATAAAAACAAGAATGTGAGACACTGGCTTTTCTGTTCAAGTAAAATGCCATTTAAACATCATGAAAGTCTTCAAAACATTTTTCATCTAAGTCTTCTGGCAGTGACTTAAGAAATTTGGGTTTAATAGTCTAATACCTTACTTTAAAAAGAGTATTTCCTTGAATAGTGTAAGACATGGAAATTTCACAGGGAGTTTCAGTTATTTCACCAAGTTTGAGGAATTTTTATGTACTAAAAAACTTGAATATCAGTAAATCACTATAACGTGATATTCTACATTTTCATCATTATTGCTTAGAACTATTTGAAACTTATTCTAAAATTACCATATAATTTTGAAACATCAGCCACTAATTACAACTAGAATTAACTAGGACTACTTTTTTCCTCATTTATGTAATTTACTGAGCTAAAAGTTAGGACTGGACAATGACATTCCTGATAGGCTTACACCACTTGGAAAACGCATCCACTGCTTTAAAAGGGATTCTGTAACTAGATAAGAACTTTTCAGTAAGCATCACTTCAACCTGCATGCAATTACTAAAATGTTAAACAAGTTTTATAGGTGTAAAATTAAAAAATAGCAGATAAAGGAAAAATTAAGGTGTCACTTCCAACATTTTTTGTTTCTTTACAATCTTCAAATGCATTTAGTGTATATTATTCTTAATGATAATCCTACTTTTTTCTCTGTAGTATTACTCAGGTCTGAATTTCCCACATTTAGCTCAGTTTTGTTAAAGAACTCAAACAGGGAAAAGAAATGGACCAAGTCTAAAAAGTTCCCTGTGAAAACAGCTACACAGAATCATAGAGTATTTTAATTTGGAAGGGACCCACAAGGATCATCAAGTCCAACTCTTAAGTGAATGGCCCATACAGTGATTGAACACATGACCATCCTGCTGCTAGCACCATGCTCTGACCAACTGAGTTACACCGATAGTCAAAGACTGGTTTAAGCTCTAATCATCCTTTTAAAAGATAGAGTACTCTTGTAAAGCTGAAACATCTCTTAGTGGATCAACTTCACAAAAAAACCCCAAATTACCTTAAGGCTTCACAACAACATATAATCAGTATGAGCAGCATGCCATAATCTGACCCACAAAAGGATGTGTATCCCAAGACCTACCTAGGGACTAGAGTGGAAATTCAGGTATCCTAAGTATTTCTTATCAGATTATCGTATCAGTTACATTTCTGATAAAAAGTGTACTTTGTTTGAAGTTCTCTGTCTTTGCATGGTATTACAATCTATAAGACACTAATAGAGGCTCTTGCAGGAGCCCTGCTCATTCCACCTCTTAGATATAAAAATCACCTACTCCGAGTAAGTAACAAATCCAGCTACAGTTAAGTAACTGGATATTGAGTTCCAAAAGCTGTAATGACATGCTTATTCTGAAGTAGCATCAGAAGGGACAGTAACTTTCCAGGCGGTCAGTCAAGACAACTGTCTCTTTAAAATACAGCAGACACATATAAAGGACACCACTGTTTACCTGTCTATAAACACACAACAGGTAATTGAGTAACGCATCACCTGCAACAGCAACAAGTTCTCTCTTACTACCTCATCAGTTTATCTTCTTAGTTTAATTTAACTATAACAAAGGGCCTTAAAATTAACAGCTCAATATCCAAACCAATTTCGTCCTTTGCAAGCAAATGGTTGAACATCACAGATAGTAATTTGCCAATTTCCCGATTTGATCCACAAGCCACTACTGAAGTCTGACACTGCTTTCTTCTCAGGTGGAAGAACTACAACAGCTCCCAATACATAAGTGAATTTTTATTTTCTGAGTGCAACTTCACCACTCTACAACTTTATTCCTCCTTTAAGTCCCTCAGGTTTAACCTTAGGACACATGCTCAAAATATATTCCCAATTGGAGAAGCACATAAAACAAACTAAGTGCTTGTGTACATCTTTGTAGAAAGAGTGGTCTCTAAGTACTTGCTACTGTAGCAAAGAAAAGGATAAAAAATTTAAATCAGAATCTATAATAGCAGTAGTAACTCTTGTGTACAGTAATTTACATTTAAAACATCTTACCTCACAAACAACAATAAACAGGGATTTGAAATATCTAGTATATATGCAAAATCCACAGATATTAAAATGAGAAAGCTGCACTTGTCCTGGTAACTGTTGCAGTACAGTATGCTGCCCTGTAATCTTCCTCCTGTTTCTTTTACTTAGTTGTTCTATTTTATTTCAGTACTGTCAAACTGTAAGTCTTAACTAATTTAATACTGTATTTAAAATAATATACATTGTTTCACTCTGTACCAGCTGCAAGTAAATGAGTTGAGCAGATATTAATTTTTAATCAGCTCTAAACATTGTGACCAAAATAACAGACAAAAAATTAACTTTACTAGTTTGCTGTTGCCTTTATGTAAAATTAATCTTGCTGCTTTGACTTAGTTCATTGAGAGGTTTGAAACAAAAGTTACAATTTGAAGGCAGTATATAGAAGTTTCGGAAGTGAGGAAGACCTATTTTTCAGCTAGATTTATGGACTGCAAAGGCACACATGCAACACTGTAAAAGTCAAAATGTATCAATTTTGTTTAACTATCAATAATAATAAGAGTACCTATTACTGAGACTGCAAAATTCAGTGTCCTAAGTCAGAGCTGCAGCAATATTGTCTTTAATCTCTCTACAGTATTAATTTGCTAAGCTTGTTTACATCCTGACAGCCCCCAGAATGCACTATATTAAACATGTTATATTTTATGCAAGCACTGTATCACAAATATTGTCTGAAGGGCGATGAGTATTAGTTCTACCATATGCAAAGATCAACAAAAAACAACACCTATATAGCCCACCCTCTTCTCAAATACCTAACTTAGAGATGGGTTTCAATCTAACACATGAAGCACTTTAACTCAAACCTTCTAACAATACTAGAATAAATTCTTCCCATTAAGTGTCAAGTTGTATTTGTTAGCGCATACAGAATTTACACACCTTGAAAACCCTGGCTAATCATGCTGTCCATCCTGGAAATACAAGCCCCCAAAACTAAACATACAGTCTTCCAAAAGCACACACCCACCAGTGTCTATTTTAATAAATGCTAACATTTCATTTGGGCAGCTTTGCTGCCCACATTCTTCAAAATTCTATACGTCCTTCTCAGTCTGTGCCTTCTCTACCATCTGATTTTCACCCATCTGTTCAGCAGAGAACTAGAGTGACAGAATGATCCCAGACTTTCTCTACAGATGGATTCTCACTGCCCTGTTTAACAGCAACTCAATGTTTAGCCTCACTGTATCAGAAAAGAAACCAAGGAATTTCCATGCTCACTGATATTAAAAACGCTGTAGTACCTGGTACAGTATCTCCAAGAGATCTGCCAGACCTACAGGACAGGGATGTGTCTCACACACATTTAGCCCTAAATATACCTCAATAAACTGCTTCAGGAAGTCAGAAAAGACAGCTACAATAACCATGATGTAACTTCCAGCATCTTGGAAGAGAAAACTGAGTGAATTTAGGAGAGCACTGCACATAGAGAACATTTTAGTCCCAGAAAGTATCCTGCTATACAGATTCTTCACGTTATCAAGTTTGCACTGGCTAGGGTAAAGCCACAAAAGAACTTGGGTTAAATATGCCTTGCACATCTGAAACTTCAAAGCAGTTTGAAGAGCTGCATAGTATTCATACAGAAATTTTTATGCCTAGACTGCAAAAAAAATGGCCTTGAATAATGTAAACTGAAAAAAGAAACAAGGATCTTACCTAACCGTAGTTCTCCAAAATTACCGCATCCAATTTTTTTACCAACTCTGAAGTTAGGGCCAACCATTAACACTCCAGAATTTGAAGAACTAGTTCCACGTGGATTATGGCCTGATCTCCCACTAGGCCGTGCCATTCTTTCATCTGGTTTGTCTTTGTCTTTCTTTTTATTTTCCATGTCAAGTTTACGGTACTCCACTTTGACTTATTCCTCTTTTTAAAAATCAGTATAAGCAAATTCCAATTGGACAATGTGAGAACAAAAACATCATGAGTGAAGTGCTCAGCTGGTTACTGTCAGTAAGCAGTCAACAGCAGCATGTTCATCCTGTTTGCAAAGCCTTGGTGGTATCCGTAGTGAACTTCCAGAACGCACGGCACCAGCAATATTTCCTAGTCTTCAGATGAATTCTGTTAAAAGAAAAAAAAGTTATTCAAGACACTAAGATTCTTGCACGAAATTACCTTTCCCTTCAACTAGTCACACAATTAAGCTATAACTAAGTGTACTTGCTTTACAGAGCAATGTAAAGCACTACTTTAAGGTTAATTGTCTCTATTTCTAGTATGTAATGGCAAGAGATATCGGTGTGACTGAAGTGTGCTAAAATTTCAACACTTCAAGCAATAGTTTTTAAAAAGCAACAAAAAAGCCCTATAAAACTTCTTCCTGAATAAACACATTTAAAATTGACACTTGGACACATTCACTCCACCTTATGCCAGCTCTGCAAAAGAAAGCATTTTATTTATTTTCCCTCAAATAATATCTGTTGTTTTAAGTAAATGCTCAAGCTGCACAGTTATTGAAGTTACAGAAATATATTGTATTTTCTGAGTTGTAATTTCTGAGGTGCACAAATTATAAACTCATGGCAAGGACACTTGAGTTTTACAGTAACTCCTAGAATCTAAAAATAAACTGTATTTACTTACTCTCCCCTACTATACTTATGTTATAAATCTGTTTCCCTGCTCCCCTTCCCCCTTTTTTAGCATCATTGTCTAGACACTAATTCCTGCATGAATTTCAGCAAAAACAATGTTATCTTACTACTGCAATAAAGAAGCACAAGAAAGCTTTTGTTTTTAAATCTCAGCTATAAGAACACCGGATATTGTTTACTATTTGATGACAGTGGCATAAAACCCCATAATTCAGAAGGTTCTACACAGGCAAAATTCCATGATGAGTTAAATACCTATCCAAAATTATTTTGCTACATTTGCTTCAATGTTGGGAATACACTGCAATAATGGAAAACATCCTCTGGAAAAATGTAACTCATGCGCTACAGCCTATTTTAAAAGTAGTCACCAGGAACTTATTTTCAACACTTTGAGCTGAAGACACTTTCATTTAGTAAACCAATTTCTCACGAAGTAAAATTACTTACATCATAGCTTACTACAAAATTTCAAAAATCAAAGAAGTAGTGAAAATATACCAAATAATATGAACAGTCATCTGAATAATTGCATCTGCTAAATCATACATAGTTATAGCATGGTTATAACTAGATGACATTTAAAAATCATTAATCAACAGCTGACTAACCTATTACCTGAATGGAAATTTGTTTGGCAAAGAAACATGACCACAATATTGTGAAAGAGGCAATGAAAGGCTGGTTCTGAGAGCAATCAAAAAAACACAAATGCAGATTCCAATCCAAGATGACTTGCTTAATGCCAGGGAAAAGGACTTCAGCAATGAGTAATGAACACTGTGGTGTTTTATGGTATAGACAGAAGTGTTCAAGAGAGAAAGACAGGCACATTACTACATAAACTTACAGGTTTTTAAGCACCACCACCACATACCCTAAAGTCACTTCTAAAGCACAGATCTCAAAGGAACAGACTCAGTGAAAAGCAATAGGTAATTTTCCCTCACCCATCACTACAAAAGCTAGGGAAGAAGTTAGAAAGCTAGACATTAAGTGTATTGACTTCAAAGTCACCATTCATTTCTTAGAAAGGTCAGCACAACTGATGCAACAGAATGCAACTAAATATTTTAGGTACCAACGAAAAGTAGAATTATGTTCCATATCTTACTGGCCTCTTCAGCAAGAACTAAAAATAGACAATCCTAGAATTTTTAATGTACCAAATACATTACAAACAACATAAATTTTGATTTCCAGAAATATGTCTTTTATATGGACAAATCTATTACACAGTAACGTAGGTCCTTCCCTTTCCTGCTGCTGAGTCAACAGATACTCCAGTTACATTATGCATAAGCTTTCTTACATAAACTGACATTAGTACCTTTTATAAGATACCTGCTAAACAAACAACACAAGTCCCACACATTTTTCCCACACTATGTATCAAAAGGAAGACATGCAAGCATTCCTGTCACAGTTTCTCCAGGATACAAGCGTTCGCTTACAACATTTTCCTAATAAAATAATCTGCAACTAACTCAAAATATGGACAGCACTTATGACTTTCTTCATATTGAAGTTCCTGTACAACATGTTTTGACGTATTTACCTTAAAAAAATACAAAGTTTTCATGGTTATTTTTATTTGTATTGCACTTACCTATGACAGTGTTATACTGTTGATGGCAATATCTTTTCTTCACCATAATGCTCACATTCTAGAGGAAAAGCACCAAAAGGCAAAGAGACATATATATGTAGTATTTGCAATTATTTAGCATGTAAAAATTTCTGATATAGAATGAAAGTACAGTTGTTGGAATTGCATTAGTTTTCTTAAGACTGTTAAGGAAGATTCAGCAGATTTTTCTCAAAGACTCAACATAATTTTTAAGGCTCAGAAGTTAGACATCATTCAAAAGTGTGCATCATCTGAAGTGAAAAAGGAATACATACAGTGTAAGCATTCTAAATCATTTGAAAAATCCTTTTCTTGCTATGTGATAGTTATGGGCAATCTGTCTGAAAAACATGCCATCCTTGTCCTCATTTCGCAGCTTGATTTTCTGTTTAATTTTCATTTTTTCATCTCTGCCTACATAGATGAGCACACTTAAAACATAAACTTCAGCCCAACATCAGGGAATATTGTTAGGATTTAAATAATTGTTCTTAGCTAAAGAAATACATGACTAAATATCAGGATAATGGCAAACACACCGTCAAAGCCAAGTTAACAAAGCAACATCATAGGAGTGAAATGACTATGTTCAAGTATGAAGAGAAAGAGAAGGCAAAAGAAGCTATCAAAAAAAAAAGGTCAAAATGGTATTACATCGAAGGAAAAGTAATTAGATCTCAATTATAAACTAAATCTACAATCCACATAGACTCAAGATAAAATGTAAAACAAGACTGGAAGAAAGCAAGTAACTTCAGAGTAACTGAGATGCACAACTAACAGCTACCAGAGGTTTCATTTTTTTGGTGTAAATTTCCAAGCACTGTAGAGAGACTGCCTGAAAAGTAAGGAGAGGCACAGTGGAGACAACTAAGAAAAGTGACAACAGACTTTCAATTGACTGACAAGTCACACAACTAACACCTGCAGAAGTGTCCCTAGATTAGAGCTATATATCTACACCTCTCTCTAAATCTCAGTTTGAAAATGTCCCAATTAACACTACCAAACACTACATGCCACATAAGAACCCTATTATGTAGCAGCAACAACTCTCTAGGACACTATATAAGGCACAGTAAAAGAAAAGCTCATGTAAGTACTTCTTCATTCATACATTTCTCAAATGCCTGATCCTGCAGCAGCAGCAGGAGCACCACTGTAATTATACACAAGCTTACATATTCTGAAGCATTGTCATGACACTGTTCACATTCAAGTGTGCAAGTCACCTTTAAAATAAAAACTTACTAGCTACTTCATTCCTTTTTCATGTTCCAGATTTACTCCTAAATAAACTGATTAAGAGAACATTAAAGTTGGTAAACAGAACATTCCACTGCCCAGGAATAACAAACTTAAATGAAACATGCAACCGTAACTGCTCCCTTGGGTAACATAAGCATTACCCTTCACATTTTAATTACAAGATCCTATATCACTGTTAGTATCAGTATACTAACATTTTTCTCTACTTTTAAGAAAAGCACACAGTAGCAAAAAGAGCTGTAGAGGAAAATAAAAAATGGACAGACTGTTAAACTAGATTGGAAGGAGGGAAAGGACATAAACAGGTTTGACAGTGATAAGCAATGGGATGGTATGCCAAAACCCAAGGAACTGAGTGCTAGTGAGATCCTTAATCTGGTCCATGAGGTGTCTGCTACAACGGATCACACCCAAAATGTTTCTACACCAACATACACAGCATGAGGATCATCACTGGAATAAGTGAAACTTGGTGGGATGAGCCCTGTGACTGGAGTGCCATGTTACATGGTCACAGGCTCTCCAGGAGGGACAGGCAGGGCAGGAGAGGTGGAGGGGCAGGAACATACAGAGCCTGCAGCTGGTGATGGCAGGGTCACAGTGTCTGAGTAAGGATTAAGGGACACACAAATAATGCAGATGTCACTGCAGGAGTCTGCTATAGGCCACCTAGCCAGGACAGCGATGCCAGTGATTTATTCTTTGAGGAACAAAGGGACACCTTCAAAACAACTGCCCTTGTCCTTATAGGAACATCAACTTGTCAGATGTTAACTGGGAGCATCACACAGCTGGCACAAACAGGTCCAGAAGAGTCCTAAATCTGGATAGCCTCATGATACAGCTACTAAGGGAGCCAGCTAGGACAGGTGCCCTCCTTGATTTGTTGCTTATTAACAGCAAGGATCTCATGAACGAAGCCACTTGGCCACAGTGACCACAAAGCAATCAAGTTTCAAATCTCTGTTGTCAGAAGGAAAAGCACGAGCAAAATTTCAGCCTGGGCATGAGAAGAGCTGACTTCAAGCTGTTTACAGAACCAGTAAGGTGCCCTAAGAAATGCTTTTGGGGGTGCTGGGGTCCATCAGATCTGGTAATTTTTTAAGCACCCCCTCCTAAGGGCACAGGAACAGGCAGTTTCAAAATGTCAGAAGTCAAGCCGAGGAGGCAGAAGGCCAGCTTGGCTGAGCAGAGATTTTCTCTTGGAAATAAGGTAAAAAGCGAGGTGTTTGCCCACTGGAAGCAAGGTCTGGTGGAATGGAAGAACTACAGAGATACTGCTTGCCACCTCAAGGAGAAAATCCATGTGGCCAAAGCCCAACTGAAGCTGACCAGAACTGTGGGGAACAATAAAGAGTTTTTTTCAAATACATTTATGGCAAAAGGCAATCAGAAATAAAACCAGCCCATTACAGAATGAGGATGGACATCTCACAAACAGTGACAGAGACAAGGCAGAGAGAGGTATAATGCTTTCTTCACCTCTGTCTTCAACACTGATGACCAGTCAAGAGGGTCTCAATACTCCTAGATTGAGGACCATGGCTGTGAGAGTGACAAACTCCCAGTCAACCCTGAACTTGTGTGGGATCTGTTGCTTCAACTGGATCCCTAAGAATCTATGGGGCCTGATGGGTTTCATCCAAGAATACGCAAAGAGATCGCTCATATTATCACAAGACCCTTCTCCACGATTTCTGAAAGGTCTCGGGAATCTGCTGAAGTCCTAGTTGATTTGAAGTTGCTAATGCTCCAATTTTCAAGAACTGCAAGAAGGATGACGCCAGAAACTACAGGCCTGTCACTCTAACTTCAGTTACTGGTAAAATTACAGAGAAGTTTATTCTGGGAGATACTGAAAAACACCTGAAGGACAGTTAACCGTCACAACCAGCACAATGTAAAAAAGACATTGAGCTCTTAGAGAGTGTCCAAAGGAGGGCTACAAGGGTGATGAAGGGCCTTGAGAAGAAGCTGTATGAGGAGCAGCTGAGGTCACTTGGTCTGTTCAGCCCAGAGAAGAGGAGAATGAGAGGAGACCTCACTGCAGTTACAACCTCCCCATGAGGGGAAGAGGAGGGGCAGGTAGAGATATCTGGTGACCAGTGACAGGATGTGAGGGAATGGCCTGAAATTGTGTCAGAGGAGGTTTAGGTTGGACACCAGGAAAAGGTTCTTCACCCAGAGGATTTCTGGGCACTGGAACAGGCTCCCCAGGGAAGTGGTCACAGCACCAGCCTGACAGAGCTCAAAAAGCGTTTGGATAATGCTCTCACACATAGTGTGACTCTTGGAGTGTCCTGTGCAGGGCCAGAAGTTGGACTTTGATGATTCTTGTGGGTCCCTTCAAACAGACGGCATTTTATTATTTTATGAAAGACAGTAAAGAAACAGTCCTGGTTTAAGCACAAGGCATTTAAAATTCACTCAGTCTCCTGGCATTTTCATACCTCTGCAGTTTCTCACCTCTCAAGTGTCTGTCCCCATACTTTTAATCCCAAGGGCTCATGATTTTTGGCAATGACAGTAACACAGCTTCTCCTCACGTCTTCTAGAAGAGCACAGAAAAAGTTTCTAGTGCCTCTGCCACAGACTTCCAAGAAACTTCCTCTGACATTACATGTAGTTATTATGGAATACTTCACCTACTACAAAGCCCTTAACCAAGACAGAGAACAGTCATGTTCACTTCCCAACAATCATTTGAATGTTACAAATACATTTAGACTGCAGAGAGAATAATAAAAGATTCCATCCAACAAAACTCCTTTAGAAATACTTAAGAGTAGAAAATCTGAAATTCACACTACAAATCTGATACCAAGCAAGAGCTTCATTGTGAGATCATCAATATGAAATTTAAATATCTAATCAACTAGGTCTGCTATTTTTGTATGCCTCATGGAAAGATTAAGCTGTTCTTTCTAGCTTAGTTATTACTGCATCATTTTCATTCATCTTTATATACATGTCTCCATGCAACAGAAGAAATCTACAAAATTCCAAATCCACAGGAAACAGTCTCATAATTGAAGATCCCTTGGAAGTTTAGGACAGCAGTGTCTAACTGACAAAGTTTTCAGACAGAATTTGAAAATAGCTCCAAAATTATATATGGTTTAGTCAGATCCATTGTTTATTTAAAATTAAAAATAAATATTTCATTACTGAAGAGTGGATTTAATTATTTTCACTTTAGTTCAGTGAGAGAAATTCAGGCTTTCACATGACTTTGATGTGACCCAAATAGGTTGAGTTGCTATTCCAACGATTTATATTACAAATAAATTTATATTTATTTATATTACAGCTTTATTTTTTGTATAATATTTTCCTAGGCAAACTATAAAACAAAAAGTTGTTAAATGATTCATTCATAACTCAATTAAATGTAACTAAATTATTATTTCATAATTTTTCAGATTTCAGAAGCAGAAAAAATATGCAAAATCATTAACATCTTAGTCAAAACTAAAGACAAAATGAGTGTGCTGAAATATTCAGTACATAAAACTTCCACAGATGGTACATATTCATGGTATCAGCTTTGAAAAGCAAAGAACACTTCCAAACAGATTTCTCCTGTCACAATTTCTCTCTCCAGCTATCAATAACCTGTATCAAAACTGCTCATTAGTGAATCATTTTACAAGTCTTAGATGGTGTTCTCTAAATGTGACCTGAACATAATGAAAACTTACTCATCAGTAACTCATTTCCCTCTCAACAATATAATCCACTTCATACATCTGGGGAATTCTGAGACTAACGTAGCCTGATTTTATAGCTTTTTAAAAAACTTTTAACATAAAAACAAAATACAGCTTGGCCTTATCTGCTCTTCATATTTTCAGATCTTAGTTAATTCCTCAAAGACTATTTTATTCTCCCATTCCTTAGGTACTGATTCTGACTTCACTTAGGCAAACAATTACCTTGTAATTGTAAAAACTGTAAAAAGAACATGCAAATCCTCTGAAGCATTGGTATTTTTTTTAGGGAAAAAGATGCTATTTTGTAGCAGATGTGAACTAATCCAAGAAATAAGGATGGCCTTTTCAATTCACATGGGAGGACTGCCTTCACAATAATAAGGTAAGAAACATATGGGATATACAAGAAGTGACAATGCACCTAAGTAAGATCTTTGGCAGCATCCCCATTCAAGCCATCAAAAACCACTGCCACATCCCTTCCTTGCCAGTTTGCCTTTCAAAATACTGAACTACAGATCCCACATTTGCTACATTTCTTCCACAGAGAAAAAGTACATCATATACTACTACGTCAGAAATCCTTCCTAGAGTTTCAGCAGCAAAGAGGGAAAACATGCAAAGCAGCTGCTACTTCTTGATCACATCAAATTTTTCACACTTCAGAAGACATAGGTGTTTATTTAAGAAGGCAAATATAATAACCTAATTTCAAAGGCAAATGAAATATAAGAAATCCTTATAACAAATCATGCAGGAGCTCAACTGTGCAGTTTATTTCTCAGTGTGTATGGCCCTAAAACACTTTTATTTTGATTCATGCTCTTCAGCACTCCAAAGCAACTAAGAGACCACAAGTGCACATAAATTTTGTTTGCGTTACCAGAACTTCCAACAATCCAATGTTTGTATCTCAAGTACCTTCTACGTTACCACTTCTTTTTTACTTAAAAGTCTCAGTTTTTCACAGATTCTTATTTTCACTTTCTGAAACTTAGACAACAGTACTGTTCTCACAGCATTCTGTCTTCCACTCCCCTGTAGAAAAGCGAACGAAAAACCTACCTCATCTTTATTGAAGCTTTTTTAAGAAGTCTATTCTAGGTAAGCTAGTGTAATTTTTCTTGTACCAAGGTTTAAAGTCACATGAACAAATCTGAGGGCTGCCAATATCCAAACCTCAGTATCTGTTCTGTACATTTAATTTTGTCAGTTGAAAGTCTGCTACCTAATGAACAATAATGCATCCTTCTGATCCACCCCACTGGCAGTTCTGGTCAAAATGCTGTCAAGTCAGAAGACATGTACAGTACTCGAGGTCATCCTAACTCAATACAATTTTTCCACAAATACCATACTGGACTAACTATGTAGCAATTAAGATCTCCAAGCAATCTCTTCATCTCTGTTAACTCTAAACAAATATTAGCTGAGATGGCCATCTCTGGTCACTGCATAAACATTTTTCTCATTGACCTAGATGGCAAGTTTGGCCCTAATGTATGAATTACACTTCATCACAGGCTTTCACCACAAAATCCTATCAACTCCACTTTAGGATTTCATGCAAGTGCATGCATTTACTTGATTAAAACTTCTGTGCATGCATCCTTCTTGCACTTTCATATAATCACCATTTCAGAGTAAAAGTTTTCAGAAAGGAGAGCCATGACACAAGGAATAATTTTAAAAGTCTAGTAATGACAGTATTAAAGCTGATTTACTAAAGAGCACAGAAAGGACAAAACTGATGGTTAAGCAATATTTCAGTCATTTGTTTTTTCACTTTTCCACCACAACAACCATACAGACTTAAATGGGCTATATTGTCAGAAATACAGCTGACAGAAAGCTAATGCTGAGCGAGCTAATACTACATAATGGAGGCTTCAATTTTCTACATGAATAATTGTACCACTGCACACAACTGTTATACCAGAACAACAGGAAGGTTCAGATTAGCCTAAGGCTAGGCCAGAGAAACTGTGAAGTTAACACATCTAAAAGTTAGAAAACAAAGCAGAGTATTGCATTTCATCTAACACCATAACTACACGTGAAGACAAAATTAAGCACCATGGTGAAGCACCCCAGTGCTACATGGAAAAAAAAAAAAAAACAAAACATTTCTGAGAGTCCTAAAGACACTAATTCTGTCTCCAGGTTAGATTTTGTATAGGCTAAAATACATAATGTGCTCTAGCATTCCATGGTGATTGTGAAGATCAGTTCTCAAAATTAAAGGTATTTTAGTTCTCTGACACAATTCCCTCTGTCACTTAACTTTAATTACATGGTCAGATTCTACTTCAAGAACTTAGACAGGAGCCAAATTCAAATTTAGTAACTCCACATGTAAGGAAAGGGATAACTCATGGTACAAGAAAATGTCTCCAGAGTAAGTTTTGCAACTATGAATCTGTCAAGGCTTTCTAACAATAACAAACTACATGGCAATCAAATGATTCTGCCGTCCTAATAGTCTCCATAAATTAGATAGGTACCTTCCACAGCAGTTCCAAGTATTTTACTAGGAAATACACTTGCAACTCTCCTCTCACTTGCATGGCTTTCACTGCAATGTATACCTAAAATATCTTTATTAAATTGAAACTACAGCTCTACACTCTTCAGAAGGCTATAAAGTGTTTTTCTTGTGTTGTGAGTTTAATTTGGAATAAAATGGTATAGATAAAGTCTCATGCTTGACACCTTCATATTGAATGCATAAGATGGATAGTGACACAAATTTAGGGAAAAACACTAGCCAAAGTTAAGATCTTGGATTCATCATTAGTGAGGTAATTCAAAACATACTTAAACCAATGCCTTCCTACGGAACTCAGAGGAAGAAACAAGCCTCCCAGTGTTTTACACAAAATCAAACAGCATTGAATATGAAATAATCTGATTTAAATTAAAAGTTCTGAGAACAAAACAACCTGATGCTATTGACATCAGTTTTGCCACAGTCTGATGGCAATTACTTAACTACACTGATTTTAAATCAAAACAAAATTCTCAAGCACTAAAATGAGAAAATGTCAATATCTTGATGTGGGCACTGTGTAGTAAACTCTTGATGTACTACTTGGGAAGATTAAGATAGAATCATTCCTCAAAAGCATCAACGTTAGCTAAGCTTAGCAGTCTACAGATTAGTGTTCAACACCCTCACAGCCCCAGTGCAGTAATTTCAGCTTGCCGGATATCTTCCACATTTCCACAGTATTCCCAGGCCACACTCTAACACATCATTAGCTCTCTTTCTTCACAAAACCCCTTGTCTCTTCCCACATTAAAATGTGCCCTTCTCGCTCAGTGAAGAGAGATGTTCTATTGCTTGCCTAGTATTACAAGCTGCAAGCTGAACAGCTCTCAAGCTACTACCACACAAAACAGGTAACATCCTTCCTTCACCACGGTAACGGTTAATAAGTATCTACTATCTAAACTGTTTTTTATGAAGCTTACAGGAACTTATCTTCACAGGCATAACCATCTAAACTTGATTAAAACTGCCCTAGAAATTCCACATTTCAATAGGCAGCAGTTGAGAGAGCTACACATCAGAAATACCTAATTTCCTTAAAAACCAGACTTTTTTCAGAAGAAAATTCAAAGTACAATCAACCGACTTTAGTTAAAAGTCTCACCATGTTTTACGCAAAAACAAACAATACTGATGTTGGAAATGTTGGAAAAATTAAAAGCAAAGAGAAGAGCATTTCTGTAAAGACATTTATCTCTCAGTCTGACAAAAGCTTAACAGCAAATTTAGTTATTCTGTCTTCCTCGTCAGTTGGAAAAATTCTGTCTTCCCTCTTTACTGTTAACCATAAATTCAAGTTTCATCGTTATTTCTCCAGATTTAGAGATGCCTCAGCCTACCTTCAGCAAATGTTACACTTGAATAACATATTTAATAATGAAACTTTAATAACCTGACACACTGAGCAACCTGCTCCTGGAACATTGCAAGAAATGAATGAGTGCCAACCGAGGTGATTTTCCACAGAAAAGTACATATATATTTATAATGAACTTTTCTGTTTTCAGAAGAAAGTATTTGCAAGGTGCAACTAAGAAAATACTAGTGGTTGAGGCTGGAAGTGAAACGTGTCTTCCATAACCCTTAAAGTAATCAGGCCCCTGACTTCAGCCTCTATAGTATTACTTCATCTTCCCAAGATTACTGCACAATTACTTAGAATTTAAGATAGCTACATTTTTATGGACATTATCTACATTTAAACTTACATGAAAAATATTAATAGTACGTGACATTAAATATGTTCTTCATTTTAAGCTAGAACACCTCCAAAGCAACACTGAATGCCTTTAAAGATTGCTTTATATCACTACATTGAAAAGCTGCTGAAACATGCTAACAACCATGTTAACTACTTCATTTAAGTTCAAATATAAAGACCTAAAATGGAAAATGCTTACTGCCTTAAATATAGAAAGATACTCACAGGATTCTTCTACACATATCAATGCAATTTTTAAATAGTACTTTCTTTTAGGCTGCAGACATGTCCTATCCTGGACTAAATCACATCTTCCAGAATCACAAAGGAAACCTGCCAAGAAGCTCCATGCTTTTAAAGCATTTTCTATAAAAATACAGCCAATGCAGCTTTCAAAACGTAACAGATGCAACATTCACTAGGTAATCAGCACCTCAAGCGCAAAGACAAACTAAACCAAATAGAACAGTTTTACGGGCACAATAAAACCTAAGTCTGAAATTCTGTTCGGAAAAACACAATTAGCCAAGTATGATGGGTTAGTACAATGGCTCTTCTGCTCCATGTGGCACACTACCTGCTGCTCCCACTGCTCACCAGCATCAGCACTCCCATGCCCATGTGAAGCCGTTACTCACTCAGAGTAGCGGAAAGCTGACACACTCAATAACTCACTACTGAACAGGAGCTGAATCCACTTGGTGGAGAATACAAGACACAGGACAGAGAGCAAGAGTGAAGCTACAAAACTGCACAGCCAGGAATGGAGCAGGGGAAATGCCTGGTAGTAGAGAGAAGGGCCTTTCCAATAGCTGGCAGCACAGCTGCACCAACTGGTGTTTCACAGCCCATCGAGTGCATCCCTTCAAGAACATCACACCCCAGTGACCTCCATATGCAAACTGCCACCCAAACACCACCTTCAACTTACCTCTGTAGGAAACTGTTCCATCTACATCTGTTTACTGAATAAAGAGCATGGCAACTCACAAATTACTCAATGAATAATTGCAGAGAATACAAGAAGGTGTGACAAACCACATACTTCAAACTGAAGTCTAGGCTCAGCTTGTCATAAAACATTTGTATTTTTGGCCTGCTGAAAAGGACATCATCCACCACTGTTGAAGTCCACATCCTGTCTTAATCAAAAATAACATAATTTACACACATGGCTGATGAAGAGGAAATCTGGAGGGGAAAAAAATTATTTCTAGGAAAATGACATTAAATTACCAGGAGATTTCAGTTAAGTAAAACTGTTACTACAAAGTCTTGGTATATTAAAAGCTAAGCTGGCTAGTAAGCTTAGATGGAAGACCCTAAAGCATAGGAAAAAATGGTTGCAATTATATTAATCATGTTACACACAAAGTCAGATTACCTAATAAAATAACTTGAATATGCAAATCTTACTTGCGTATGTGTCATGGGCTTCTGTGACCTACAGTGATCTGAGTAAACATGTTGGCAAAGACAGTTCTGATTGATCAATATGTCTCCTCCCATTCCTAACTCCACTGCACAAGGCACACAAATGGCAAAAAACTGTTTTGGCTTTTCATACCTCCAGGATATACTTATTTTGTACTAAATACCCTTCTTTGAACAGCCAAATGGGAATTTTAATGTATCTTATATTAAAAAGCTTTCCTACACAAACTCAAAAACACCAGATAAAGGACTGAACAAGAGAGGGAAGCGTAGATGCTAAAAATGTTCTCTGTAAGAGATTAGGAACACACAGTTAAATAAACACCCTAGAAGAATGCACTGGTAAATGCATCTGTAATATTCTAAAATAGTTGTATATTTAATAGTATACATTTATTTATATATTTAATACAAATATTTATATATTTAATATATATGTATATTTAATATATAAATATTTTCTGCCCCTTTTCTTAGAAAGAATCCTTTTCATTGATTTAAGGTAATGAAGATATCATCTATGAAACACTAGAACAAAATATAAGAGGTGAGCTAAATCTGACCAAAATAAATTAATCCATATCTTACTATTAAGAGTTCCAGAACTTCTTTCTAAAGTACTGCTTTCAGAAAGCTCCCTAAGTAACCATAACCCAAACCAATTCCACAGCATGGATTGGTGTATGATGTCTCCTCTTCTACACCCTCCCTATGCCAAAAGGGAGACATTAAATTATAAGTGGCTTACCTAGGAACACAGGGAGGGACGGATGTTCCAGTCACTGCCTTTATCTGTGATCATCACCCTAGCTTTTAACTACTTTCTTACTAGTCTGCTTTTATTTAAGCAGCTATTTAGCTTAAACACACATTTTTCTTCACCCAACTGTTTCAGCTGGCTCTTACAAACCTCTAGAACTCCAGTGACAATGTCTAGGAGGATACTCAGAACTAAACTTAGAAAAACAAGCTCAGCAGCATCAGGCTTGATTTCACTGCATTGGTTCTGCAGCAGCACTGAGGAAGCATTAAAATGCCTACATAGCATAAAAAAAATTAAGGATTGTCAGAAAGTATAAAACAATTACTTCAAAGTTACTTTTTTATCTTTTAATAGATATGGGAAAACAATTATATAGAAGTTGAAAACATTTTTGAAAGAGTGCTAAAGGCCCAGCATACATTAGTTGGAAACATAGCATTCCATGTACATTATTACATTACTCCCAAGTATCACGGTCAGTTTAAGATCATCTAAACACAGACACAGCTTAAAAGGATTGTTCTACTCTTCCCCTAAGCACTGTCAGGTATTTTGTTCATACAACCTCAGGTGAGGTACAAGGGTTGACTGAGGACTCTTGACATTAATTTGCAGTTGAATCAGTGAGCTTAAACTGTGAAGAAACAGTATGTCAAACTCCCTTACAACTTTGTTATTCCTGTGGTTTGTGTGTGCTTTTAATTACATTTTTTACTTTTATATATGCCATCCCAAAAAAATCACTTAAAAGTAGAAAGAAAAGCCTGAGGAACAAGATGTAGCGATATGTTTTGTTTACAACAGACTGAAAGAAATGTTCAGCAGGAGAAAAGTTAGATAAGTTAGATAAAGACAGCTGATCAGTACTCTGTTCTTTAGAAAGTTCATTTTTGGAATTAGAAGATATTGGAGAAAAGTAACCACTGTCACTTCCCTGCTCCTCTTGTTCCATCTATTGTTGTCTCAAAGGCATAACTAAATTAAATTATTCTTAAATATCAGAAGACTTCCTAATCTTTTTCAAACAAATTTTCAAGACAAGAGTAAAAATGTTAGGAATACATATAACTTTGATACTTGTAACCACCGAACCATTTAGCACAGTAACTAGTGAAACAAGAACAACTTTATTTTCATAGGACAAACTCTGCAGATATAGTGGGGAGACTAAGATTTGATACACTGCATGAGCTTTAATAATGCAATTTATTTAATTATGAGACTATTAAAAACTGAAAAATTACAACAGGAAGTAAATTCAGTCTTGTTAATTGTACGTAAGCCGGCTGGACAAGGACAAACTCTTTTGTTAGTTCAGTTACTTTTCTTCAGGGGAAGAACCACTTCAGAAGGGTTAAGACATGGCTTGTAACAGGTTGATTCTCTTAATTGATCCTAAATATATTTATCTTGATCACACAGGAGAAAAAAGCTCTACAGAAAATCTGACGTATCAGAACTGGTACCCTAGATTCTGAAATTAATTTATATTTTATAAGCCAATACATCTGTTTAAGACAGAGTAGCAAGAGAAAAAGATTAATTCATTAGCTGAAAGTTATTCTCAGCTGATGTAAATAGTCTGCTATTTGCCAGATAATTTCTCCATTTCAGGCCAGCACAACAAAATACCACTTTTTTCCACTGCAAATACTGTTTAACTGTTGAAACGTCTCAATTAAAAAGAAACTGATCAAGGGGTAGTGAGGTTGAGAGAAGACATCTCCTAAAATATAGTTAGCGCAGAAACCTCTATCTCACCTTTTCCCTTTAAAGCAAAATTGCATTACTTCGGTCTTGGATTTTAACATCCCAATGCAACTCAGGATAAAATGCATTCACTAGATAATTGTGTTCAGAAAAGGTGTGAGTCTAAAGAGCAGGTAAGTTGTTTATCCTTACAAGCAGTCATAACCCAGGCAGCAAGGCTTAATATGCTTAAGAGTGTGCTTCATTTATAATCATGCTTAAGGACATGCACAGTATCTATTTCTAACAATGCATGTAATTACACATGATCTTAACTACAAAATTCAGCAAGAAAAAAGAAATCTTCGATTATATTCCAGTTTCTATTTGCATACCGCATGTCACTTCAATGCTCTTTAAGGATGTACCAGCAAAATGAACAGGAATGCCTGAAACTAAGCTCTCTCTAAGCTCATGGCGAATCACTGAAATATCACTTTTAGAGGTTTTAATTAATCAAACTTAAAACCACTACATCCAGAGCTTGCCTATAAATAACTTCCCAAAAAGCAAAATAAAAGGTAAGAATAGAACAGCACTGGCATATCAGGTTGCCTCTAACCCGCTAATCTGCTACCCCAGCACAATCGCACTCCATCAACCTGCTTCTACGGAACAGGAAAACAACTTTCCTTGTTCCTACAACCCCAGTTTGGCCCTCGGTCGGACCACCCGCCACCAGCAGCACCGACACCGGCCGCCAGCCAGGGAACCCCACCGCCGCAAGCAACTCCTGCAGGAGAGGGCACTCGGAGGTCTCACAGCGGCGGCTTTTACCACCCGGGAGCGCAGCCACAGGGAGGCGACGGGCCCTTCCAGCGCCGGCCGAGCCCCGCCGGCACTGCCGGCGCCC
>VXAZ01008685.1:349-23503 GCA_013399875.1 Gymnorhina tibicen | reverse complement strand
GGGCCGCATGGGGGCGGGGCCGGGCCGCGGCCACAGTGCCCGGAGGGGTCCGGTGGGAGGCGGCCGAGCCCCAGCTCCGCTGTTCCCCTCAGAACTCCGAGATGTCGCTTAGAGGAGACGGCGGCGCTCCTGCCCTGGCCCAGCTGCGCGCTGGCCTCACCTCAAGCCTCTCCTTAGTAGGGAGAAAGGTACCTGTTTAACATCTGAAGGGCTGGCTTCCAGGGATTGCCGTGTGCCCAGCGGCGGCTGAGTCAGTGTCACACCGCAGCCGCGGGGCGCCTGGAACCGCATCTCCTTCCCATCCTTTGCTGGGTAACAGTCCCCAGGTGCCAGCACCCTTCGTCGCCGGGCGGATCGCGCTTGGAAGTTTCACAGAAATGCTGTGCCCGTCTTGTGCTCCCCTCGCTTGGCGGCGGCCACACCACTTGTTTGGCACTGTCGCTACACGTGGGTGAGGTTACTCTGCTCGTCACACTCGGACATCCTGCATTCCCTGTCCTTTGTATCCATGCAGGAAACGGGGAAACCAGATTTTGTGCCAATTTGCGTGCAAAAGAAAAGATCTCTTGGCCCTTTTCCAGTTCTCCAGTCAGGAGAGTAGCATCTTAAAAACCTTGACATTTGAGGAGCATTTAGGCCACTGAGGGTCTAAGGCTTTAAATAAAAGTATTACCTTTTTAATGTTTGTTTGAAAGCATAAAAACAACTTTAAAAGTTTAACAACTTGGTTTACAGTCATAAATACGGAGGAGAGAGGATGCAAAGGATAAGTGTTGGAAGTTCTGACAGCTCTTGGAGTATTGGTTGTTCAAATAATTTTTTAGGTAAAGTTGGCACATTCCAGAACATTCTAGAAGTCCTTATAGAAAAAAGAATTCGAAGCAGTATAGCTTCAAGAAACTTTCAGAAGTTATTTCCTCAAGCTGCATTTCCTTGTCTCAGTAGACATTGAATTACTTTTGCCAAAAATCCTCCATAGGCAATCTGTGCTGTTAGTCCTATTAAGAAGGATCTTGGTGACATTTAACTGTGATTTTAGGATTTAGGCCCATTGATAATTGCCCTGTACTCAGTATTTCGCAGTGTGCTGGTATATAGGGCAGGCCTCAGGAAGGTCACTGTCGTTCATTCTCAGAAATGTGTAACTCCTCGCTTACCCTGAGGAGCACAGATTCACCTTCAGAATTCCTCTCTGCCAGCAGTTCACCTCGACTTCTCTAGTGTCATACGTGACAGTACAGAGAGCTGGTGTTCTGATCTGAAAGTTTCCCCTCTGTAAAAGATGCCTTTATCAAAGAGGAGTGAGCATATACTTAGTTCCAATTAGTATTGCAGGATCCTGACAAGCATTCCACTCTCATAAGCAACTAAGCAGAGACAAAAACAAGTCTTGCATTACTGTGATGGCAAGTTCATCAACTTAAATCAGAAATGGACACATATTCACAAGTACTGATACTGGTTTTCCCAACCTTTTCTAAATATAGTCTCATAAACCTAACAATAAGTGCAGATTTTTTTTTTTAATGTAAAAGCTGTAGGATATTTTTCCAGTTATGATTTGTTATTTTAAAAAGAAATAATTATTGGCCATTAGTTCAACTCAACAAATTACTTAATAACCTGTAATTCTAAGATGTGGGTGATGAACATAAGGCGAAAGAGAAAGGTGTCTTGCACATCTCAGAATTTAAAGAAAAGTGTGTCAGTTTTGGGTAGTTAGAATTACAGTTGGGCTGCAGTGGTGAACAAAGTGGATGATTGCTATATGTAATCTTAATCTTTTAGAGCAACAGAGACATGCCATGCCGTACATCAAGTACATACAACAGAAAAAAGTGCTGTGGCTTCAGCTTTATAGTGTTCTTATGGTTTAATCGCAGCCAGCCACCAAGCTCCACACTCACTCACTCCCCTACCAGTAAGATAAGAGAGAGAACTGGAAGAGAGAAGCCAGAAAAATTGTGGCTTGAGATAAATACAGTTTAATAGGGAAAGCAAAAGCCACAAGCAAAGCAAAACAAGGAATTCATTTGCCCTTTCCCACATGCAGACAGGCGTTCAGCCATCTCCAGGAGAGCAGGGTCCCATCACACATAGTAGTGACTGGGGAAGACAAACACCATCATTCCAAACATCCCCCCTTCTTACTTCTTCCTCCAGCTTTACATGCTGGGCATAACACCACATGATAAGGAATATGTCTGTCGTCAGTTGGGGTCAGTTGTCCTAGCTGTGTCCTATCCCAGGTCCTTGTGCACGCACAGCCTACTTATGGTGCAAGGCAGGGAACCAAGCAGCCAAGAGCAACAGACAGAGAAGGCTTTGGCTCCTTGTAAGCACTGCTCAGCATTAACTAAATTATACATGTGTTATCATGCATGGTGTTTCTAGCACAAATGTGAAACACAGCCCCATACTAGCTACTGTGAAGAAAATTTACTCTATCCCAGCCAAAACCACCATGTGAACATCCCATAGGGTGATATAACTTGCTATGTATATATATGGCTGCTGTTCTAAGTGAAGGAAAAAGTACTGCCAGTGTTTAATCCCAGACTGAGCATTATTGCCTTCGTGGAATCCTTTGACAATTCCTGCACACACACAGCAACGTAACAGAAATTGCCAGGTACCATATCTCTTAACTTTCCAAAACTTTTTATCTTTTTATAAAGTACTTTATTATAAAGGTGACATGATATTTTTTCCCTGTAATATTTCATCTTGCATTTTAATCCTCACCATTTGGCATTATTTCAACAGCTGTTTCCAGTAGCCTGCACCATTTTATTTATGCTGTGTTTCTCTAATGAACTTATTCCCTCTTGCCATGCTGAAGTATTTAATTATTAGATACTAATAAATTAAATTCTTGCACTAGAAAGCCACAGGCATAACATCTGGCTTTTAAGTATTATAGTCCTGCTTTCCCTTCACATCTTAAAAGCTCTTCCAGCTTCTTAAGATCTTTGTTCATTTCACACATGTGGGAGAAATAAATGTGATTCCTCCTTCCATCCTTTGTTTTAAACTCATATCGATTTCTAAACATTGGTCTTTTTCTCACTGGCATAGGATTTGAGCCAGTCAAGCTCATTTAGAATGATTGCTCTCACTGTGACATCTCAAACACAGTCCCTTCAAATTTCTTCCATTCAGGATCCTGTAACTTACTCTATGTGTCTAGGAATATCTCAACACCTAAATATAGAGCTAAACAGGCAGTAATATAAGCTGCTGCAGTAAATTAATTATTTTTTTATGGATCATCCAAATTCCGTTAAATTACCTTTTTGTTTAAGTTCTTTGTTCTGGACTAAAAGTTACCAGCGTGTGATAAAAAAATTACAGTACATAGTCACAAGCCAGCACTTCACCAGCTTTTAGCCCTGTGTGGAGAGGCAGTGGAGAGAATCTGTTCCTGGCTGCTGCAAATACGTGCCTACAAACAGAGAAAACAAACAACCCTGGGTACCTTTCATTTGTTCTAAAGTTCATGCAGTTTGGCAGCATGCTGATGTGAAGGAGAAAGCCTTGCCTGGTTGGACTGAGCAGTATGCATTGCAGACTGGAACTGTAGTCTGCTTTTAGGTTCCAAAACTTTAGGACCACGAGGAGCATTTTATAGTCCTTTTATGAATGCAGAGAGCACAGCAAGGAACCTAGATTTGTTAATACCATAAGAGAAACGTGAGGCTCATGCAGTTCATGGTGTGGTGCTGTCATTGCTAAGGATAATGACATGACCAATTAGAGAATTCCTGTAATGCATCAATTTCATACATCATACAACAATAAAAAATGGATAGAATGTCATTACCTTAAATAAAAAACAGTAACTCACTTTGGCTGTTTATGTCATCTGACTCACATACAAATGTTATTCTACTTTCTCTTTGCAGTCCTGAAATTGTTGGTTGAGCTAACTGCTCAGCAGCTTGCTAGCAACCATTTTTCTTTGGAAGACCTCCTCATAACCAGGGAAGAGTAATCCTACATGAAGGAGAGATGTGAAAAAGTTCTGTGATCATTTTGATCCCCTCCATACTAATGGACAAAAATGAGCTTTTGAAAGCTGCCGGAAACAGAGTTGCACAAAAGAAAAGGAAAAAAAAAGAAAAAAAAAACAAGCAAAAAGAGGACAAGAGGACGTGTAGAACTTCATTGGTGATATGCCTCAACTGCATCTAAATCTGTTTCCATACAACTGGTGAATTAGCCCATTAAATTGTATAATGAAAAATATGTGAGTCAGGTCAAGTGAAAGGACTGAAAAGGCCACATACGTAAGAACCACATGATAAGGTACAAAAAATCAGGCACTTCAGCAAAATGCTGGAATTCTGGAGTTTGAGATAGTGATCAGTGATCTGATTGTTGATCTAAGGCTGCTTCATGTACAGAGAGGGTTTTGTTTGTTTTAAGCATTTAATCATAGATCTGCTTAACCTATTGTAATCACTTTGTCGTTTATCCAAGAGGTTGAACAGAGCACACATATTTTTTCATTTAAGTAAGAGTGATCATCAACACTCAAAATTTAGGGACAAGAAAACAGGGAGATTGAAAGTTTTTGGCAAAAAATTAAAGAGACATTTGAAAAGGTTTTCTGTCCCATAAGCACTTTCAAAGCTGAGCTTCCCAGTAAATGTTGAAAATAAAACTCAACCCTTGTGTCAGAATATTTAGAAATAAATGTATTGATTTCATTATAAAGCTGCTTCTTTGTTTTCATTCTATGGTTCCAACTGTAACTATTTTAATTTAAAGCTGATACAGGCTTTTTTTAAAAATTGAGATTTTTTTTTATTAATATAGAGTATTTTTAAGAGTAACTTTTCTTTTTCAGCCGTATAAGATTCCTTATATTGTCTTTATCCCATTTTCAATATGTTTTAGAAATGTCTCTATAATTCTGGAAAATTAATTAAAAAAACCTAAACCAAACCTAAACCTAAACCCAGAAGAATACTGCTATGATGTGAATTTTTTCAGTGTTTTTCAGGCAGTGGATCTTTGTGATTATTTTCCTCCCTTACTGTAACAGTAAGGAAGTGCAAATAAACTAAGTGTTTCAAGCTATTCTGCAATATTTCCTTTCATAAGAGTAGGTAGTAAGGTTCAAGGTTTTTAAAATGCTACATTTGCTAGTATATCACAAACTACACTAGAAAGTGTACTTGATTTTTATGCCAGCTGCTAAACAGTTCATGATTTGGCTTTGCCAATATTTGTAGTTCTTTCCAATCTGTTCCCTTGAAGAGGAGCAATGAATACTCCTTTGAATCTAGATTTTTACCCTTGTTACACCCAAGATTCTGTCCTCAAATCTGTTCTTTAGTTTACTAATTGATTGAATACTACTGTAGAAAATCAATAGTACATTAGTCACATTAGGGTTTGGCTTTCTAATTGTCTACCCAATCAATAGCATTCTGCTCATTGACACTAAAAATTTTTCCTGAAATAGAGTAATTGATCAGATACAGAGCTGCGTGGCAGAATTATGGCTGTGCTACTTAGACCAAGTGGCTTTTGTATAGTAGAAGCTAGAGAATTCTCTGAAGATTTGTATCCTATTATGAACTATACTGGCTCTTAGGAAAATTAATGTGAATGCATATTTCTCACTAAAATGTTAAAGAGAAGCAACTCATATCCATCATTACTCAAATCGTGCTTTCCTGTTGGAAGTAACTAGTTTTACAGTAGTAAAATGCACATTCAGATTTGTATTGCTTCTGTTTGGTTTTCCAGATATAAATATTGCACTGTTTTGCTCACTGTATCTTACATTTTCTCTGAATATTGAGATCAATGGACTGTATTTTACAGATAGAAAATCAAGGAAGAACTGAACCTAAAAAATAACTTTGCTGTTAAATCACATTCAAAAGAGGCTTTATTTATGTTTCTATCTATGCTATTGATTTCTTAAGAGTTTCTTCCACTAATTTTGATCTTAAAGAAGCCCTATGTATCTTTTTAAGATGTGAGTATTATATTTCTGAAAATTGGATTCACATGGATTTGGAGGACAAAATAAGATTTCCTGCCCAGTCCAGAAATAGAAACCATTTATACCGTCAGATGGAACATAAGGGATGAAATAGCTTGGCTTCCTTAACATCACTACCTTTTCATTAATTCAATAAAAGTCTGTTTTTAAGGGCTCTTTATGTTGCTTCTATTATGTAATTTTCTCTGGAAACTTGCCAGTGATGTGCTGAAAACATGGGTATTTCCACAAAACTCACCTTCTTTATTCATAAAGAATAATAGTATATTCACCAAAATGCTAAGCTCAGAGGATGATGATTACTATTATAAGATCAAGAACATTTCTATGAATCGCTTTTCTGTGAAAATCCTTGCATTTGTAATCTACAAATTCTGGCAGCTGTTTGCTGTACTGGAAAAAAAAAAGGCTTGTATGGGGAAAGGTAGAAAGATAAGATAAATACAAGGTGAGTTTTTTTATTTTTACAAATAGTTGCTATACATATGTTATTAGACATGTTCAGGGTTTGTTTTGTTTTGTTTTCTTTGAGTTTTGGGGGGTTAACTTGTTGGGGGGGGGTTGGATTGATTTTGTTTGTTTGTTTAGGGGTAGGTAGGGGTGTACTGGTGTCCCAGTAATGGAGTTATTACTTTAATCAATTAAACTTTACAGAGAATTTTTTTGGCAATTCAAAAATCATGCAAGCAAATTTCTGGTTCTGAGAATCATATTTTATCCTTAGTTATAGTCTGTCTCAAAAGGTTACAAAGGTAAAATATATCCTGATTTATACTCTTGTATGAGCAGTTGAGACAATGGAATATGCTGTCTTGAAGCAGCTAGTGGATCCCTGAATTGACTAGCTCACATATTTCTTAATTTTCCCTCTGTTATTCTTCTTTCTGAAGACAAAGATACATTACTGCCCAGAGGTGTCATCACATGCTTCCTATTTCCATCTGAAAAAAAAAGTTGACTTTTACAAAACTTCCCAAAGTTTTCCCCTAGGAAAATTACTTTGATAAGGTACCTTGTAACTGCTTTGTATTCATAGAAACCCCATCTGAAGAAACTCTAACAATAAGATAACACCAGTCTGATTTAAAGATATACTGAGCAATTTCCACCTGAACCAGCAGGACTGGAAGCCTGCAGCATCTTTTGAAATCAGCCCTTGGCCTTTATATGAGAACAAATGCAAACAGCATTCCACAGGATTTTTGTTACTTGTCCAAAGGACCCAAACGATCACTGCCCAGGGATTAGTAAGAACATAGCAGTCACATATGAGACTGCCCCCACATATTTTCCAAGTTGCTAATTGCTTTCAGGTCAGGGAGTTCCTTTGCTTTTTCTGTTTAGTAACCCTCAATAGATCTCTTTTGCAATGTTAGTCTGGGCTCCGTTTGAAGTCATGTCATGTCTATGCAGTGACAACGTCCTATAGTGGGGAGATTCACAGAAAATGTTGCTGCAGTCTGAAGAATTTTGCTTGTTTTGAACCTGGCTCTTCTTGGCCTTGACTCTTGTTAGAAGTCCCACCTAATTTATGCCACCAGTGATTTTGCAACCTCTGACATAACCCTTACTAAACTGTTTCTGAGGAGGAAAAGGGGTTCTTTGTTTTGTTTGGGGTTTTTTCACAGACTGAAAAATCCCACCTTATTCTTTTGTTCCCTGTAAAGAAATGTAAAGAAACTGTTACATGCATTGTTCATCCTTGTTACCCTACTCTGAATCTTCTGCAATTCCAATACATCTTTTCCGAGAGATGGGGATCAGGATGATCCTCCTTGGTTCTTTCCATATTACTTTCCAAACAATTTTTAATTTCCAATTTTGTTTTGTTTTGGCCTCTACAGAGCATTAAGTTGAAGTTTTGCACATAAACTAAGGTCCATCTTCTGCATAGTTATGATCAGCCCACCTTTTTATGCATGAAACTAGCATCGTTTTGCCCCAGGTCTATAATTTCACATTTGTCTGTCTTGAAGTTCACCTGGCATTTCAGCTGCTAGGTGATTTGGTCTTATAAGATGCAGGAATTTTTATCATTAGATCATCTAAAAAATCAGGATGGTGCACATTTCTAAGATACATTTAAAATACAGATCAAGCTTGGGTTTGTAGTTATCTTTTGTTTTGAAAAAGTAAAGTGACACTGTAAGATCAAAAGGCAAATGAGAAGACATTTATCTTAAGAAAAAGGGAAATTCCATCACACTAAGTATAGTACAGAAAGCCATTGTACCACTGAAGATTCATCTCTGTGCATCTGACTCAAAAAAAAAAATACTCTTTTCAGAGAGTAAGCTATTTGCTCTTTTTCAAAACATTGCAGTTAAGTTACGTTTTTTTCCCATTTAAATAAGCCCTAAGTTCATGTCTTTGTTTTCCTGTGTAGGACAAAAAATCCCTGCAGTGTAGTTTCAGATAAAACCCACACTGCATAACAGCATTTAATCCCATTTTCACTGCGAAAGAGTGTGAATGTCCACTTCACGGACAATAGAAGCTATTTAGCAGGATGTGGCTCTCTAAGGTTTTTGAATTTGAGGAATAATGAAGAAAGGTGTTAAGACAAAGAAAATATAGGAATATTTTCTGCTGGGAAAACAGAGAGAGAGTGGAGGAAGGAAATCCTTTAAGGTGGCTGGACCAACATGCTTTTTTGTGAGACAAGTGTGTCTTATTTGTTCTTAGTGTAGTTAATAAAAGCTCAGGCAGTGTTCAATGTATGCATTTTACTTCCCATCACAGTCTGCAATGCAAGAAGGAAAAAAGAAAAAGTTTAAGGGTCTAAGTTACCAAGGCATCTCTCAGGTTAACAAAATCTAAACAAGAAGCTGTAGCACTGCTTGTGGTATAGGCTACGTTGTATATTTAGAAATACATATTTTACACTTAACCTGATAGCTTTAACTCTGCTATTATTATTCTTCAGATTCTATAAACTTCCATATATTCTACACTAATTATATTTGTGTAGAGTAAATTCTCAATTATTTCACTACTTGTGTTTTTTTTTTCTCTGACAAGGCTAACAAGAGTAGAACCTTGAGAATTTGAAGGAACTATGAAGTCTTCTCTTATTCCTGTTGTGCCATTAACGTGCTATCCATTCTCAGACAGCCCACTGTAAAAATTTCTTAGAAATTTTAGAACTTAGAAAGAATGACTTTCTTAGTTATTTAGATCATTGTGACAAAACGAACATACAAGCAAAAAGAGAACATCAAACCCCAACCAACCAACCAACCAACCAACCAACCAACCAAATACAAAAACCCAAAACAGCTAAGCAATTACAGCAAGGGGAACTACTTTTGTGTCCACACACAATGTTGCCAAAATTAATTAGTGTTGCTTACCAAGTGTATTTTTAACATTCAGCCAGAAGATTTTTTTATCCTGCATCTGAACAGTACTACTATTCAAAGGAATCGTTCCCCCCCCTCCTCAACTTTGTAGCCTTCTTGGGAAAATATACCAGCACTTTATCCTACTTTGCAGCTGGATAAAGCAGTCTAACATTGCTTTTTCACTTCTAATAAATTTGTTCCTGTATTTTGTGACCTATACTCATGTAATTTCATGAAATCATAAATTAATTAAATCTTAATATCACCAATTTTAAATTGTCAATGCATGTATTGTAGGTATGTAACAATTAGACACAGCTAAATTAAAAAATAATGTTCTAAGAGGCCCTTAAAGATCATAATTTCCAATATACTGTCTCAAGATTACACCTACATTAATTCAAGCCAATTTTTGTCTAATATTTTCCCAAAAGATTTCCAATGGCCATATAATTAGGCAAATACGCCAAAACTCACCCTTGCTTTTAGTACTATGTCAGTCTATAAATTCTATACTACTGAAAACCCGTGGGGAAAAACCCCCATCTTCTTTATGGGGATAATATTTGTATTATTATGTCACTTACCAACTGTATCAGAGAATTATAGAAATATAAGTTAAGTTTAGATAAAGTATATAATCAATACTTGCAGGTGAATTTCTGTAGCAAGAAAGAGGAAGATGGAACTGAGTGAGTTAATACTGATGTAGCTTGATTTGAAAGAAATTAAGTAATTCGTGTCCTAATCCAAAGCCTTTTTAAAGTCAATAGAAAAAATGTGGAAGGTTGAAATGCTGTCAAGCATTCGGGTTGATAATTTAATCCACCTTTTACCTGAAAATTAATTACTTTTATTCATCTAAAATTCTTTTTCTCCAGTAACATATGTAATTATTTTGTTTTGTCATGGAACAAAAATATGGAATAGTCACCAGGTATAATTTTCTTTCCCACTATAACAGTTTTTGATCTGGAGAGGACGTGCATTTCTCTAGGACGTACAATTACTGTGAGACAATTGTAAAGTTATATGCTCTCTCGCTATTGAGAAGAAGTCATGCAAAAAATTTAAGACCTGAACACTCCCAAGCATATGAATAGCTTTTCTTCCAGATGAATTATTCTGTTGACTTCACTAGGACTGCTTACATTTTTCAGGCATGGCAGGGTGAGGATTATAATTTTTATGATGTTAAAAAATCACTTAATAAGATAAAATAAAGGCAGGAATTTCTTAATGTTAAGAAATCACAAAAAGATGTCAATTATCCCCAGAATACCATACAGTGAAAACCCATTGCAAATAAACCAGATTTAAATATGTAGGTGTCCAGTAAAATGAAATATTTTAAATAACTGCTTTTTCTGTTTTAGTATCATAAGTCAACATTCGTCAGTGTCTCCTGTCATTAAAACATTCTTCTCACTAACACATTTCAGCCCTTGATTCTGAGGCATTCATGTGATCTTGCCTAATGCCTAGGGTGGAATCCACCACCTATCAGTTCAAATAGGCATTGTGCCCGTGACTTCAGCCCCAAAAATTCCTAATTGGAGCCCTGGTTACATGCAATTAAAAGGTAAATTATTCTATTCAAGAGATCGATCCTTAATGTGCAGGTTATTTTTCTGTATTAAAACAGATAAAGCAAAAATACCTGTTGCTAATACTCTATATTGCTGCATGTTCTTCTTGGCAATACACAGCATCAGCAAGAAAGTTTTTATTACATTTTTTGGATGAATAAAGTAGGAAAAAAAATAAATCTTCAAAATTTCTGCTTTAAAAAAATATTTCTAGTAACATTCCTGTCTTTTCAGTAGGTTGCTATAAATATAAAACTACAGATTAAAAAAAAAGTGAGAGAATACCTGAAAAGGGATCTGCTTCTATGATTTAATAATCATTCATTTTAGCAATACAAGTAAAGTTTTCAATCACTTTAGAACATACTTTTAGATCTTATTTTAATTTACATTACTGTATCATTCACTTAACCATTTTACTATTAAAATCTTATCCAAGGAAAAGACAAGCACCAGAACATACTAGAAATACTTTCTGAATCAGCAGCTAATGAAAGATTCTAGAATTTTAAATAAATATATTAAATTCTTAGATTTTTTTTTTTAGAGGCCTTATTGATTTCCCATGGAGAGATTTTTGGGGCTTGACATATTAACATACAGCAGAATGTATTAACTTGCAAATTAATGCAGTATATTTATTCACCCCGGAGGTGGAATGATATGGAAATCATCTACTTACAAGTCTGTCTAGACAATTACTAAAAACGTATGTCTTGAGACCAGTGTCCTTTGCAATCTAGTTATTCTGGTTGCATTTCAGTATAATCCAAATTGCCTCATTCTAATTTTTTCAAGGTTATTTAGAGAATGCAAAAGAAAAAATACAGGCACTGCTAAATTTTGCTTAGCTGGGACTGTGAGTACTATTGATTTTTACACGCTGCTTTTATAACCTTGTAGCATTTAGATTGAAGGCAGTGGCAAAACGAAAATCCTCACTACCAGTAAAGAGGTATGGAAAAAAAGTAAAATATTAAAAAATAAATCCTATCTTGTTTAGTCTTGGGATATTGCCCAGTTTAAGCACAGGATTTAAGACTTTAAAATGTTTCTCTGATTGCTATGAAAGCAAGAGCAGAAGGGAAGGTTCCAGGCTAGAACACTTTAAAAGTATTTGACTGCACTAGCAAGACAAAGTTTTTAGGTTTTCAAGAATCAGTTAATTGGACTGGGAAAAAATATTTAACATGCAGAATATTCAGTAATGCAATATTCTATAATAAAATTAAACACTGTAATTTGAAGTAACTAGTCTCCAACACTTACCCTAGGCTTGCAGTCAAGTGAGGATTCAGAAGAGTGCTATGCCTGACAGATAGTTGATAATTGACATATCTTAGCACATCTTAGTAGTGAAGAAGAGAGCAAGAAACACTGTTTTCCTTTAATATATGTCAATATTTTGTTCAGAGGAACCTTGATCCTTCTTTGAAGCATCTCATAATTAGTACTAAGGAAAAAAACCCCAACCAACTATGGTTGATTTACAATAGTCTTACAGTAGCTCTGAATCTGCATTCTCCTACCACACTAGTTGCATTCAACACTGTGAAAATTTAAATAGTTAATATTTATGGCTATTTTATTATAAGTAATAATGACAATGGCCACACTTTACACTTCCATATCTCATGTATTTCCAGTAATTGTATCTGCCTTTTAACAAAGGTGGAAGAAGGAGACCTCACACAAAACATAATTGAGTCAGCATCTCCGTATACACAGGCAGAGGTTGCAAACTTCAAATAAATTTTATTATGCCTACAGAAACATTCTGTTGGTTTAGACTAGGCATTTCATTTAAGCACTTTACCTGAATTTTATTTTTCACATTAAAAATATATTTAGCATTAGCCATTTGCAGTATGGTCCAGCATCACTTTATGCATTAGAGAGAAAAAAAAATCAGAATGGCTTGTGTAGTGTGAATTTAGTTATTAGGTTTTTTGCAATTAATAATACTTCCTTAATTGGGCATCATGAACTTTAAGTAGGATTAAGACAATTAAGTTAAACCTAGTTACCCCTAAAATATATCTTTTTTTCACCTTGCTGAGTGCCATTAGTCATCCAGAAAACATGTAAGATCAGGTGAAGATTGGCCACTGTATGGGAAATAACACATCTGACAGATCTTAAGAGACATGATGCACATTTTACAGTTGTGTGAAGATCACTGGCTGAAAATAAAGAGTTACATGGTTATATTCCATCATTTCAGCTTCCTATTTCTTAAAGACTAAGTCGATGATGAAATTCTAATAACTAGTACAAGAAATAATAATAAAAACTGTGTAAAAAAGTAACACTCCTTTGTTTACTGCTGAGAAGTGTTGTAATAGTCAGAAATCCTAAGCACAACCGAAAAGCTTTTCACAGGAGCACCTCTGAGCATAATTCCCTGATGAATCAAAGTAGAAAGCTATACATCACACATTTACTTTAGAAGAATTTATATCTGCTAGTTCATTTTTCCCTCATGAAAAATCAAAGGGGATCTTTTCTTCTAAACAAGACTAGGAAAAATAAATTGTGTCCACACTGTGTCTTGTCTGCAGTTCTTTTTGATAATCATTTAAAATATAGGTAGCACTTCTGTCACTGTCTGGTGTGCTTTCCAGTGGCATATGCTTGCATTCTGTGTACAAGCTAACTTGCAGTGAGTGTTGGATACTTGATAAAAAGCTGATTGTGCAATGCAGTACATAATCTGGTCTCTTCTGCATTTTGTTTTTACATACTGCACAAAATTTCAGAAGTGATTTAGCTTGTGAAAAAGAATATAGATGTTTCACCGCTGCATATTCTGTAGCACTTTCACTCTTGTTTTAATCTTCACCAATAAAGTAAAAAGCCTTTGAGAGATGACCAAAATGGGCAACTGGGTCAAGCTTCTGGTTTCTGTGTCCTTATAGACTGACTCTATTGAACACAAAATTGTTGAGCTCCAAAAGCAAGATCAGAAAGAAAATCAACTTTTCTCTTTGGGTATCTCCTAGAGAATTTCACTTCATGTCCCTCAATGGAGTGAAAGCCTTCGATTTTGCCTTCTTGATGAGGGAGGACAGACAAAATTTCTGGAGGTGGTGGCAAAATTAATGTACACATAAGGGATTTATATCTTTGGAGCAGTCACGCAGAAATTTAAAAAAGCTCAATGGATGATCTGGATGGACAGTTATAGACCCTTCAGGGGAGACAGGCAGAGCAGGCAGGGCGGAGAGGTACCACCACATGTAAAGGAGGGGTCAGACTGTACAGTGTTTGCAGCTGGGAGTGACATGGTTGAGAACCTTTGGGTAAGGATTAAAGGAAAAGCAAATAAAGCAGATGTTGTTGTGGGAGTTTACTACAGATCAGCCAGCCAGGATGTTGGCACCAATGTATTATTCTAAATGGAATTAACCGAAATGTCCAGAGCAGTTACTCTGGTCTTTACAGGCGACTTCAAATTCCCAAAGGTTAACTGGGTCTGTCATACAGCAGGAAACTCCTGAAGCACATTAAAGGAAATACTTAGGTATAGGTACTAAAGGAGTGGAGTGGGAGGAGTGGAGTGATCTCTTTTCTCTGATGTCTGGTGATAGGACACAAGGGAATGGTAAGGGGGATATGAGAAATATCTGGGGAAGGTAAGACTGGATATTAGAAGAAAGTTCTTCAATGAGAAGGTGGTCAAGCACTGGAACAAGCACCCCGGGGAAGTGGTCATGGCCCCAAGCCTGTTGGTGTTCAAGAAGGAGATGACTTGTCTTTACTTTGCCCTGTAGGAGTTGGACTCAGTGATCCTTCTGGGTCCCTTTCAACTCAGGGATTTCAGTTCTGTGATTCTGTATCCTATATTTAACTGTCTTGTAAGTACTTTTCACTCAAACAGTAACTTGCATAAACTTTGTGAGGGGGAGAAATTAGTCTGTTCATTTATGTGACAGTTGTAATTTTTTACACAATTCTGAGAATTTAGAAATTTAAAAAACAGCTTACGTCCAATCTGCACATCAATTAGAAGGAAAAGAAACCCAATATATATAACACAGCAAACACTGTCTAGAAGCAAATGAACTTCACAGCACGTGATAATTAGCTCCAAAGGTACCTTTGCATATAATGTGTTCTGGATAGGACACCATAATGGAATGTGGAGGAGTAAGCTAACGTCTTTATCGTTCCAAAGCATCCGTGGGCAAGTCATACAATCCTTCTATTAAAGTTATCCATCTCCATAATGGGATTAAAAAACCTGTCTCTAACTGTCTGTCCATCAGGTCCATCTAAGACCAGATGCTAACTCATACTGGCAGAATTACCCATTACAGAAATAGTTTGTGTGAGCAAATCCATACAAATGCAAGTATAGATTACTGCTTGATAGACTTAGACTGCCTTTTTCATGTATCACTTTCTGTGATCTATGCATGCCTTTAGCACACTTTCAGTATTGTGGTCTTTGGCACTATAACATTCATACCTGTTATTTTTTGTTAGGTAGTTGCCATATACATATTCTTCATGTTCTGTTATTCATAGAAAACAGCAAAGACTAGTTTCTAATTTAATCCTCTGTGAGGAGTTATTATGCAGGCTAGCACAGATACTTGAATCTGACTTGCATCACTAGATTTTAGTGTCACAATCATAGAGATGTATTTGACATTAATTTTCTTTTTTTCTGTATAACAATAGTGAATTTTCCAAGAATATTAGGTTTGCATCTGTGCAGATATAATCTTAGAAATCACATATCTATGGGAAGAAATATAACCCTGAGTTAGAACAGTGACTGAGTGCCAGCAGTTTTTGATTAATGTCGTTCCCTCAGGGAAGAACAACACAAGTGCTTTTTGTCATTATTAGTTCATTAGGAGTACGTAACTACTTCGCTGATGCTTACTCTGAGACTTCCACTTGCTATCTTGTAACTGCATTTACATTTTCAGTTGTGATGGAGGAATTGGGAAATAAAGTTATTGCATAGAACATACTTCTCTTCCTTTTTTCCTTCACTTAATGTCCGAAGGACATTTACTGTGTACCGCTAGCACAAGACAAGCTGATCCAAACACCTGTGCAACCTCCAAGTCATCTCTGAGTCCATTTTCCCTTTTGTTTTCCACTGGATGTGCTCCTGCCTACTCTTAACCTATGAAGTCTAAATAAATTAATTACATTCATACATCCCATTATTAACAGTAGATCTGGTAGCAACCCAAACTGAAATAACAGACCCAAGTGACTTTTTCTTAAAATACTCTAAAAAATATCTCATTTTAGCATCTTTGCTGCCACTTATCACAGAGTACAGATGTATTTTGATGTTTTTGTCCATGGTTTCTCCACTCTTACATTATACAGCACATTCAGCTTCATAAATGTTCTCTTCAAAAAAGAAACATAATCCAATTTCTTAAGACTAGCAAGGCCTAATGCATAGATAAAAGAACTAAGATTTGGGAGATCAAGGTTCTCAGTTTTTCACTGACCTGCCTGGTTATATAAGCCGAGATGATACCATTCTCTTTGGTTAAATGACAAAAATCCACTCTGTTTGCTGTTCCTATACGACCTGAACTGTGTGGGTAAACTTTCTCCTTGCAGACATGTAGGAGTATGTCTGTAGTCACTTGGAACAAGATCTGAAATCCACTGAAGTTATCCGTTCAAAGAAAGGGAGAACATCTCACTGACTCATGCAGTTCTGAATCAGACCCTTAGTTTAACTTGGTGTTTAACTTACTAGCTCTTTCAAGATGCAAGGAGTTCCCTGGAAGTTAGAGAGTGATAAAGGGAAACCGATGACATAAGAGATTTCCTTCAATGTTATCATAAGATGCCATTTGCAGAAATCATTTAAGTTTAAATATCAATCACAGAGTAACCTTTAAGACATCTTACCTCTCAATAAGTAAGAAAAATGAAAGGTCTCTAAGAGTACTAGAACACTGAAAAACAGAGCCCATGAAATACTCTCACCTTTACAGAATCTTTTTTCCCCCCTCAAATGTTGACTGAAAGTTTTCCTCCTTACAAATAATTAGGGTTTGGTAATTCTTTGCTCTTCATTATGAGCAATATTTGCTAGGTGAGCAGCCGAACAGTAGGAGACCATGAGGCCAAAGACCAGTCGTTATGTACCCATTGAGGGTATTTTTAGATTTCAAAGCCATTAGACATTTTCAGTCTAGAAATTTCTGTCACCAACAATTTCACACAGAATCTGACCTGCTACTTTTACTGAAAAGGTCTGAAAATTTAACAGGAACAATCTGGTAAGCTACATGAACAGTCCTAGAAGTGTCTCAGCATAGGAGTGCTTAAGGAAGATCCAGAATCTATTCCAATGTTCTTCAGGCTGCTCTTATTTTTCATCATTCTAGATTGTGATAGACTTGAAAAAAGATCAAAGCCAGTGTTTTGTCCCTAGTTTGGAAATATCCATGGGATACTTTCTGTTAATTTTTCATGCATGTAATTGTCTGTTTCATTTATAGATCCAATTCTTCTAACAGTTTCAGTGGATTGACTGTGGCATCCACTGCCAAATGCCGACTGCTTTATCACTCCCCTCCTCAGCTGGGCAGCAGTGATATAATATAACATAAGGCTCAAGGGGAGAGATAAGGACAAGTTGAGATCACTCACCCATTACTGACAGGGACAAAACAGATTCAACTTGCAGAAAAAATTAATTTGCTTTATTGCCAACTAAATCAGAGTGAGAATGAGAAATAAAAGCAAAATCTTAAAACACTTTCCCCCATCCCTTCCCTTTTTTTGGGCTCTTGATCTTCTCTGCCTCCTGCCCACAGCAGCACAGGGGGAGAGGGAATAAGGGCTGTAGCCAGTTGGGGCTCTGGTGAGTTCATCACACACGGGGCCTTCCCACAGGGTCACAGCCTTCTTCAGGCACTTCCACCTGCTCTGGTCTGGGGTGCTCCACAACCTGCAGATGGATCTCTGCTGCCCTGCGGTCCTCCATGGGCTGCAGAGGCACAGCAGCCTCTCCACAGGCTGCACGACGGGCTGCAGGGAAATCTGAGCTCCGGCACCTGGAGAAACACCTCCACCTCCCTCTCCACTGACCTTGGTGTCTGCAGGGCAGTTGCTCTCACACATTTTCACTCGTTTCTCCTGGCTGCTGTTTCACAGCCATTTTTTTCCCCTTCTTAACTGTTATCCCAGAGGTTCTGTCATCATTGCTCATGGGCTCAGCCTTGGCCAGCAGTGGGTTCAGCTCGGAGATGCCTGGCATTGGCTCTATTGGACATGGGGGCAGCTTCTCACAGAAACCACCCCATAGCCCCCACCACAAAAACCTTGCCATACAAACCAAGTACAAGAGTTTTTCTAATTTTCGTGGATATTCTTGATACATGATATCCATGAGTACAGTTCTTGTGAATTTAATTAGGCATCACAATAAACTGTCCCGTGACATTTACACCATTTACACATACCACTGCTGCCACTGGAGAAGAACGAATATTTTATTACTTTTTCTGAAGAAATATAATCCACCATTTGTTTCTCCCATTTTCAGAAGAATAAAACTTACTGCTTTTCTAATCTAATCTTTGAAAAGAGCCTTCAGCTTCCCTTCTTCTTAAATTCAAATATCCTTTGTTGAAATGATGTTTTTTCTCCTCCAGGTCATGTACCATTGATCAGTGATTCCAATTCTAAATTTTGCCTTAAAGATAGTATTTAAAATTCATCTCTCATATTCAAACTTCATCCAAAGTATGCTCTTTCTGAGGCTGTTTTATGATAAGAAAGAACAGAACTCTTAAGGATACTTCCAAAGTATTCCAAAGTGTAACCAAACAACCATAAGAAGACTAATTTTAGAACACACATTCCACTTACATGGAATTTAAATCCCTGCTACAAGGGAGTACAGCTATTTATCATTCTCTCTGCATGAGCAATCCTGAAGTGTAAAAGGAGTTCCAAGACAGGTTAAATAAGAACTAAATAAAGGATCCTAAGCCAATTAGGAATTTAGCAAGTAGAAACTTTCAATGTCAACAGAAATATATTTTAAAATTTTTATTTAAGAGAACGAAGTAAAGAAGGCAGAATGAGTAACTTTGTAAAATGAGGTATGAGAAGAGACATGGAGACAAAATTGATACATCATGTCAATGGGAAGTGAAGCTGTGACTGAAAAAAATAACCATGCCAAGAAAAATAACAATTATGAAGAACTGTTAAAACTTAATAGGCTTAAAACCAAGGAGATAAACATTAAAAGTGCTGATTAAAGCATTTAATAATAGTACTAATAAATTTTATTAACTAGTTATTAACTCAATAATTAGTTTAACCATTATCTAGATGAAGAAAATTTTGTAACCAATGCTAACT
The DNA here is from genome assembly GCA_013399875.1 of Gymnorhina tibicen. Lineage (NCBI taxonomy): Eukaryota > Metazoa > Chordata > Aves > Passeriformes > Artamidae > Gymnorhina > Gymnorhina tibicen. The sequence continues at coordinate 4,181 of VXAZ01008685.1, read as the reverse complement.
TAAGCATTGTACCTAGTATTCACTACTTGATTTGATTTTATGAGCTAATTTATTATATGTATTGACCTGAATTAGTTTAACCATTATCTAGATGAAGAAAATTTTGTAACCAATGCTAACTTAAGCATTGTACCTAGTATTCACTACTTGATTTGATTTTATGAGCTAATTTATTATATGTATTGACCTGAATTAGTTTAACCATTATCTAGATGAAGAAAATTTTGTAACCAATGCTAACTTAAGCATTGTACCTAGTATTCACTACTTGATTTGATTTTATGAGCTAATTTATTATATGTATTGACCTGAATTTAATTATGTTGTTTCCCTAGATATGTGGGATGAGTCCAGATAGTAAAGAAGCAAAATATACTGGACAGTCTCTATCTTCTTCACAGAAATTTGATTACAAATTGACAAATTGATATTTTAAGTGCTGCAGTTCTAATCCTGTTGCTAAAAGAGAACTATAATAACATTAAATTGCCAAAGGTGCATTAAAAGGTCAAACTAAGACACAAACAAAAAAACACATTAATATAATCTTGTAGAAACTGACATGAAATAGGCCATTTTATGACTTGTTCTCAGTGTTTGTTTTGTATCTTGGGGGTTTTTAAGTCTATATATTTCAGATAAAGCAGTTTCACAAATTATTAGAAAGAAATGTGTTGAATGGCAATAATATATAAAATTTTTTAATGCCAGCATTGTCTTTATATTGTTTCATTTAGATGCCTTTCCAATTCTAATACATTTATTGAAGTCTGAGGGTCATTAAGTTGTCCCTACTGTTTGGAGATTTCCTTAGTTTGGAGTCAATAAATGCATTTAGAAAAGGGCATAACAAATTTCAAGAAAGCATATTTTACCCATTCATCACCATTGCAAGCTCAAGATAGTCAAAACACTCCCTAACTCTTCCAGTTCCTAAAGAGGTCTCTCTTTCCCTGCTGATTCTGAATAGTTTATAGACACTTGTTGCAGCATTCCAGAAGCACAAGTTATCCCACCATTTTTCCATGATTGCTTACACTGTAATTTTTGGGCTTCACTATGTTTTCCATTGGTGTAGATGCATTTTAGTTGGGCTATCAATCCTGCCACCTTTTTAGGGGAAGAAGACCTAAATCCTGTGTGACTGTTCTCAGGTGCTTCCACGGTTTCTAACACTTCAAGACCCACCCCTGCTGCACAAATTAGTACAGGGGCAATTAAAATCTGCTACAGTGTCCACTTGCACACCACCCCTTGAATATTTTTGATCATCAGGTCTGCTGCTGACAAATGGGGTGCACCTGTCCTAAAGGGAGGAAAGGATCTTCACTCAGGAGTTAACAAGCCTCATTATAGGAGTTTTAAACTAGATTTGAAGGGGAAAGGGGATAAAAACAGGCTCACTAGAAATAAGCCTGGGAGCAGCATGCCTGATGATCAAAAACCACAAAATTCTGCCAGGGCTCAGTCTGACCAGTCTCAGAGTTAGATACCAATCTGTTATTCTCTTTATCTGCTTCCTATTTCTTCCTTCATCATTCCCTGCAACTGGAACGATAGAGAAGAATTTCACATGTGCTCCTGATCCCTTAACCAGTTAGTCACAAGGTGCTGAATTCCCTTTTTGATTGCCCTTAGACTTCTTACTGCAATTTCATCACTGCCTGCTTAAAAAAGTATTAATTGTTAATAATCTGAGAGCTGTACCAGAGTAGAAAGTTTCCTGCTAACGTCTTTAACACAGGCTCCGAGGGGCAGCAGACTTTCTCTAAGAAGTGGATCCAGTGGACATATTGGGCTTTTTGTTCCTCTCAGAAGAAAGTCTGCTATGACAATGACACATCTTTTTTTCTTTTTCCATATGGAAGTGGTCTTGACACAGGGAGAAGGCTGACTTAACCTCAGCAACACCTCCAACCTAGATGAACCATCCTCCTCATCGCTGTTCAGCTGCACTTGCAGAGCCTTGTGCTTGTTATGCCAGGGCACCTGGGAAGGTGAGGTAGTAAAGGAGGGGATATTCTGTTGTGCAAGGCAGGAACTTGTCACCATTTCCCCCCTATCCCTTAAGTCATGATATTCTGCAGATTAAAGATAGGATAGGGAATCCTCTGTATCATGCGTCCTCCCAGGCCTGTCCTTGGGAAGGTAGAGGGTTTTTCAAGTAGTCTGTCTCTCACTCAGACTCTCTGATGCTGCTTAATCTACTCACCTCCTCCCACAGTTCTGTCACTAAGCAAAGGTGTTCCTCTACCTGGGCACACCTCCCACAGGTGTGCTCACTGCTGCTGTTGACTATTCTTGCATAGGGCACATCTTGCAGCTGACATCTCAGCAGGCAAATGCACGAGATACGCGTAGGCAAGACTGTGATAACATAATAAGGAAACAATCTTAGGTGGTTGTAGGATGAATAGAGAAAGACTTGGTGTACTGCAAAACAAATGTAGATTATAAGACCAAGAGGGTCTTATTGTCTTTTTAATGTCTTTTTTTCTGTCCTTCTATCTCATCTTTTTTTAAATAAAAAAAGTCTTTACTGAAAAGCGTTTATAGTGATGAGGCTCTTGGCACAGTTAATACCTGTAACATCAAGATAAAAGGGCCAGGAGAGACTGTCAAAGGATAAAGTTCCATGAGGTTGGTGACCTGATTTAAAGGCTTGCTGTTGCCAAAAGAAGAGATTCCACATGCTTTGCCATGTGCAGACACAAACACCCATAAACCAGCGTTGTTAGTCACATGCTCCCAGTCTTTTGTGCTGGCTCTGGCGTTTGTCTGACCCTGTGCTGAACCAGTCCAGCTTGCTAAATAGACAAAAAGCAAACCCATGAACAGTTAAAAGAAGAAGTGATTGTTTATTCAACAGTAGTTCACAAGAATATTATTTTCATGAATCACACCAAGAGAAATCAATTTTCAAGTAAAAAAGCTGTACAGGTAAACTGTCTATTTTTGTTATCGTCTGGGATCATATTCCCTCACTAGCCAAAGTCACTCACTTTTCAGAGGTCTGCCTCCAGATTTCGTGTAAAAAGTTTTTATAAAAACAACCTGGCTTGCAGAAGGTGACAGTGATAGAAATTTAAGAACTCAGACTGTAGAAAAAGAGAGTTGCTGTGCCACATGCAGCGTTATATGAAGATGACACGACAAAAAGCAGCAGCCAGAATTGAACTTGGGCGGATTCAACTCAGATATAAGAAAGTGTCTTTTTGGGAAGTATTTCAGAACCAGAATAAAATTCTTGCAAAAGGAAAATAGGTTCTCCCTCTCCTGGTGTTTGCAAATTGTGACTCAGCAACTTCACAGAATACGTGTGTTGCTAAAACACAAGCATTTTATGTCTACACAAAAATTTTGCTAGGCCATCTACTAAAAAATACTGTAAACTTAAAAATGGGGGGGTTTTGCCTCACAATCAAGACATACGTGTTTAACTTGGGATGCCAAGTGTAGGGACACGCTAGTTCCTGATATTGCTGCTTAACTGATTATTATTTCATATGGAAGACAAGAATACTCTAAAAAATTAGGTAAGGAGGACAAAGCTGCCTTTCTCTACGACTGCGTTCAGATTCTCCTGCTCTGTCTGACATTCATCACAGTGGGGAAAAGCAAAAGTAAAGAAACTTCCCCGCTTTAACAGAAGGCACGTCCTTGAAACAGCTGGTATTCCTCCACTAGCAATGCAGAATGCTTGTGAAAAACGTTTTTATACTTTTATTTGTGAGGTTTTCGGCTACAGTTCCACTCCCCTGTCTAACACACAGCGGCACTGCCGCTGACCCTCTGGCTATCGGGCAGGGCGGGCACTGTGTCGGGCTGGGGC